>JAOTOM010003633.1:0-172065 GCA_034440615.1 Ashinkailepas kermadecensis
TGCCAACTGACCGTTCCAGCCGGGCGCTGAACGCGAACGCGTGAAGCGACCCGAACGGTGCCTTGCCGGACGGGGAGACCAATGCAGGCCAGCGCTCTGACCAACTGAGCTACCGGAGGCGACAAGCGTCGTCTCACCCTTGCTGAATTGGCATATCAGCCGGACCAAGGGAGATATGACGTAGTCAGATCGCTGGATCGGTCGCTGCCAGTATCTGATTAGCCTACTTGCTCACTGCGTGCGTCGCCGCCGACGGTTGTTTGCCCTGGGTGGCATCACTGGTTCGTGTCCGCACCAGTACGCGTGGTGCGAGTGCACCAGAAGCATAATATCTTGATATTCAGCCTAGAAGACGCATATAACTACAACGCGAAGGTTTCTCCTTCGATGTGTGAATCCGGTACGTGGTTGGCCGACGTGGCTGAAGCCCGTACGTGGTTGACCGATGCGTACGACAGTTGAGCTGAGCTAAGGGCAGTAATCGAACACCTGCTCTTTAAGTCGTGTCTACTGGAACGCGGCCGCAAAGCGAATGAACTGAGCCTGGTTCCGAGTGTCGACAGACACCAGGGCGGCCTGTGTCGGCAAACATCAAGGCGGTCTGTGTCGACAGACGTCAAGGCGGCCTGTGTCGACAGACATCAAAGCTGTCTGTGTCGACAGACGTAAAGGTGGTCTGTGTCGACAGACGTCAGTGCTGCCTGTGTCGACAGATATCAAGGCTGCCTGTGTTGATAGATATCTGTGTGTATAAGATAAGCGCCTAATCCAACAAAACAGGAAACTGATAGATATCAAGGCGGCCTGTGTCGACAGACATCAAGGCGGTCTGTGTCGACAGACGTCAGGGAGGCCTGTGTCGACAAACATCAATGCCGGTCTGTGTCGACAGACACCAAGGCCGGTCTGTGTCGACAGACGTCAGGGAGGCCTGTGTCGACAAACATCAATGCCGGTCTGTGTCGACAGACATCAATGGCGGTCTGTGTCGACAGACGTCAGGGGAGGCCTGTGTCGACAAACATCAATGCCGGTCTGTGTCGACAGACACCAAGGCCGGTCTGTGTCGACAGACGTCAGGGAGGCCTGTGTCGACAAACATCAATGCCGGTCTGTGTCGACAGACACCAAGGCCGGTCTGACATGACGTGACACTGCATGCTTGCGTCACGTTCACTGAGTGTATCCTAAAGCCTGTCTTCAATTGTTTGGGGGAGGGAACCGAGCTGCAAATAAGCGCCAACCTTAAATCTCGTTCGATTTGGATACCTTCGTCTGTGCGAAATATTTCAATGGAACATATTCTGGATAAAGCAAGACTAAATTTCTAGAGATTTGCTGAATATGCAAGGGGACGAGTGGTCTAGGGCTAAGATGCTCGTCTCACAATCGAAATATTGTGGGCTCGAGTCTCACCTGTCGCCACTCTTCGCCCGCGACCAACCGGCGTGAGAGATTGGCGACGCTATATGACTCAACGGTCGACGTGTCGTAAAACCAATAACCAACCAACTGAATATGCAAATCTTGCTAAAAAGTTGACAATTTTGGAGATAAATGGCCTGAATGCAGCCTGGGATTTGCCAGCGGGTGATGCGAGAGCACGTGATCGCGTGGCGTGCGTGCCTTGTCCGGGGTGTACAAGCGCGGAACATTTGACCCAGTCACGCAAGGACCAGGTATTTCCTTGAGCCGACCGTGTGTACACATCCCACCAGAGCGGCACCCCACTGTTAGCTCAGGCCCAACATCGGGCGACACCAAATATCGCCCGACGATTGTCGCGCTGTCTGCGCCGTCCGCGCCCATTCAGAGCCACAGCCGAGGTCGACAGGCGGTGCAGGTGGCATGAGTGGTGACCGACAACGGTGGCTTACGGTGGCTACGGTGGTGAATAGCGACCGCATTCACCATTCACCTCGTATCGCCTATTGTTGCCTGGGAATTCATACGGAACCAGCCTAACTGCTTCCACATCGAAGTGCTAGGTCATGGGAGATTTAAACGGTTCAAAGCAGACATCGGCACCGAATACACAGCGCTACAGCGAACGACTTACCTCCCTGCCTGCCTGTCAGACTCCCGGTTTGCTTGCCATATCAGCAGGGTTGCAGTAAAGCCTGTGTGAAAAATGACGTCATGTGAGGAAACTGAGAGTTTCACTGTGATCGAGGCATGGAAACTGACGCAAGCTCACCGACAGTCGGTGGTGCATCGGTGTCGATGATATTCGATTGTGCAGCCACACCAGTTGGTGCTCAGTGTGTGCTCTGGTCACGATCGGCGCCAAAGGGTGGTGGACGCGGGAGGATGTGTCCCGCAAACATCGACAACCTTGACATCGCGCCTATGGGCGTTGCGCGGAAATAATGAACCCGAAAACAATCCTGCCCCCCCCCCCTCTCCCCAAAATCGACGTCCGTGGCGACATCGGTGGCTGTGTGCAGTACAGCGTTCACCGTTCTTGTTAGCTAGTGTAGGTGCAGCATCGACAGCGAAGCCGGACCCACCTGCAGCTTGGTGCCGCATCGACAACGAAGACGGACCCACCTGCAGCTTGGCTCAGCATCGGCAGCGAAGCCGGACCCACCTGCATCTTGGTGCAGCATCGTCAGCGAAGTCGGACCCACCTGCAGCTGGTGCAGCATCGTCAGAGAAGCCGGACCCACCTGCAGCTTGGTGCAGCATCGACAGCGACGCCCGACCCACCTGCAGCTTGGTGCCGCTGGTGTACCCCGGCAGCACCTCGGGCGCCGTGCACTCTGGCAGCACTCGGCCAGCACTCGGCCGGCACTCGGACACCAGCAGCCGGCGCGACCGTTCAGTCCCGCCGGCGGCCCCCGGCAGCGTCCAGTCGTCCAGTCCTGGCAGCGTCCAGTCGTCCAGTCCTGGCAGCGTCCAGTCCGCCGGCCTCACGGCGGCCGACTGACGTGCAGCCGACGGCGGCGGCCGCCACTATCCGTCCGCACCAGCGACGCGTCGGCGACGACGCGACTTTGGGCACCGTCGGGGCGGGACAAGAGGCGATGGGCTGCTCGGTAACGCCTGGGCTACGGAAGAGCTGTAATGTTTTAGGTGTGTGGATATATACATACATACATATATATATATATATATATATATATATATATATATATATATATATATATATATATATATATATATATATATATATATATATATATCTATGTATATGTATGTATGTATATATCCACACACCTAAAATATACATATATATATATATATATATATATATATATATATATATATATATATGTATGTGTATGTGTGTGTGTGTGTATGCCTTATTCGTTGAGCACGACAGCTTTCTCCCTAGGCTTTCGACATGTTTCACCCGATGTCCATGATGGTTATGTTCGAAAATGAGTCTTCCAAGGGGCACCATTAATATCCAAATTAATTCCGTCATGTATTTTATATTACAACGTTTCGGCTATCGTAGGCCATCTTCAGGTCAAGTTTAAGTCTCTGAGTACAATCACAATCATCAGTTCATGTAAGTAAAATGTAGGGCATGCATAGAGACACACATTCAATGCAAATATTGTTGATGCATCCGTAGGCAAGTAAAAACACGTCATACACACACGTATTGGCGTATATCATTGCGCAGCATAGTAGAGTGCCAACGCGCTCATCATTTTGTGTTGCACGTCGATCGCTGGAGAGCTTTTCAGAATGTAGATGTACGATTTCCAGCGTAGCAAGGCGCTTTTTGTGCGCGCATTTCGCTACCCGACTCCCATTATCCTCCCTTACACCTCTGCACACTCAACTCCCATTACCCTCCCCTACACCTCTGAACACTCGATTCATGCTAAACGGCCAGTGTTCTATGCATATATGCTAAGACGGCTGGGTTAGGACGAACCAGTGCAGAACGGAGGGATGTATAAAATAAAAACACTTCTTGGAAAATCGCTATCTACACAAACAAATAATCGAACCTGATCATAAATTAAAGGTAACAAAAGGATACATCTGATGTGTTTGAGTCCGGCTGCAAGGAGCATGATACATATTACAGTGACATTGAATAATACCTTCTCCTTGAAATTATAAAAAAAGAGTATAAAAATACTATACTTTGGAGCGATTAAGCTATCGTGCACAGCACATCATCAGAATCATGATGAAGTGCCGTGCACGATGGCTGACAGCTGAAGCGTTGAGCGCCGGCCAGGACACTTGGAGAGGTCGGCACGACCGGACAGCGCAGCCGCCGCGGCATCGATGCACGGCAACACACTGCACTACCTTCAGTGATTGGCCTCCCCACACTCCCGACGCCGCCTTATACCCCAGGCCGCACGGTGGGAGCGAGCCAAGGGATGGACCAGACTGCAGATCCAGGCTCCAGAGTCCGCCACCACCACCCCGTCCCAAAGATATCGGAAACTACTGATGTTAAAAGCACATAATTTGGAGGGTATATTATGGCTGTAGTGAATTCACTTCAGCATTGCCCTAGATTCAAATGAGGCCTTCAGGGTCAAATGATAAATTCAGGGTCAAATGAGGTCGTAGGTATGTACGACGCATCCGACTGCTGGGTCATATAGAGTCGCCGACCTCTCACGTCGGTTGGTCGCGGGTGGACTCGGTAATTCCGCCCGTTGTGGGTTTCGGGCCCACGATCTTACCACCAAGAGTCCAACTCCCTACCGACTGAGCTACCGAGGCCC
Organism: Ashinkailepas kermadecensis; assembly: GCA_034440615.1. Lineage (NCBI taxonomy): Eukaryota > Metazoa > Arthropoda > Thecostraca > Neolepadidae > Ashinkailepas > Ashinkailepas kermadecensis. The sequence continues at coordinate 4,707 of JAOTOM010003633.1, forward strand.
AGCCAAATTAGGTCCAGATCGGCCTCCACACCGCGCTGCCGCACCACCGCACCGATGAAACCTTTGTGACAGATACATTGTTTTATATAATTTTGAGGTGACAAATGCCCCTCAATGTTGGCTCCCCCCCCCCCCCCCTCCCCCGATGATTTTCAGAAATCAACACCTGTGCTTTGTGAACTACGCTCGGCGGCCGGGCGGCCGACCGTCGGTCGGGCGGTTGACTGCACCTCCGCAGTTCATATATTTACCAATGGACTTCACAGTTTTGATTTACATGAGATGCGACGATCAATTAAAAAAAATTAACGAGATTTCATTAAAACATCCCCGCCCGTTCGATTCTAGGACAAATGTACGTAAGGACAAATGTACGTATGGCAGATGTACGTAAGCAAATGCACGTAAGCAAATATACGTAAGCGCAGATGTACGTATGGTAATTGTACGTAGGCGCAGATGTACGTATGGCTAATGAACGTAAGCGCAAATTTAGGTATGGCAAATGTACGTATGCGCAAATGTACGTAAGCGCAAATGTACGTAAGCGCAAAAGTACGAATGCACAAGTGTACGTAAGCGCAAATGTACGCTGCGCAAAAAGTACGTAAGCGCAGAAGTACGTAAGCGCAAAAGTACGTAAGCGCAAATGCGCGTATGCACAAAAGTACGTATGCGCAAAGTACGTATGCGCAAATGCACGTAAGCGCAAATGTACGTATGCGCAAATGTACGTAAGCGTAAATGTACGTAAGCGCAAATGTACATATGCGCAAAAAGTATGCATGCGCAAATATACGTAAGCACAAATGTACGTAAGCGCAAATGTACGTAAGCGCAAAAGTGCGTATGCGCAAAGGTACGTATGTGCAATTGTGCGTATGCGCAAAGGTACGTACATTTACGAATGCGTGCCTTTGCGTTTACGCACATTTGGTTAGGTAAATATCCCATACGTACATTTGCGCTTACATACATTCGCTTACGTACCTTTGCCATACGCACATTTGCTTTTACGTATATCTGCCATCAGTATACTTGCCATGGGTACTTTTGCGCTTTCGTATATCTGAGCTTACATACATCTGCCATGCGTACTTTTGCGGTTACTTCCATATCTGCATACGTACATTTGCGCTTACGTACTTTTGCGCCTACGTACATTTGCACTTACGTACATTTGCGCATACGTACATTTGCATTTACGTACATTTGCGCTTACGTACTTTTGCGCTTACGTACATTTGCGCATACGTACATTTGCGCTTACCTACATTTGCGCATATGTACTTTTGCGCTTACGTGCATTTGCGCTTACGTACATTTGCGCTTACGTACATTAGCGCTTACGTACATTTGCACATACGTACATTTGTCATACGTACATTTGCGCTTACGTACATTAGCCATACATCATCTGCGTACATCTGCGCTAACGTACAATGGGGTCTGAAAGTTGATAAAGATGTAGATGGCGCTGAGAGTCAATGGTCACCCAGCCTTCTTTGGCGAACCTAAAGCGCTATGTTTTGTGGGTTAGGGAGGGCAGAATCTTTATATCTAAAAAAGCCTATTGTACATTTTGTAAGCAGCGTATGTTGTTTGCGCGTATTTAATCATGTTGAATGTACTTCAGACACGTCTAGTTTGCTGGAATATTTACCATTAGTGCGCTAGAAATTAGGAGAAGCAAGCCAGAAGTATGGGTGTATGTGCGGTTCCCGGCTGCCATAAACGTGATCCATCTATCAGGTTTCCAGCAGACTGCAAGGTAAGAAGGCAGAAAATTGATTTGAAAAACAACTATTGTTTGACTGCCTTTCTGTAAAAGACGTAGTGGGAACCATTTAGGAAAGCACTGGTAAGGTACCTAGGCACATTAGGTACCAAGGTAAGTACCTATCTATTGTCCAGACTGTAAAGTATGGCACAAGGTTCACTGGGGCACATCAGCCCACAGTTAAAATATGCACCAATCCACACCAAGGGTGAGAAATTGACTACAATCTGCACCCCCCCCACCCCCAATCCATAGCCAGGAATTTGTCATGACTAATACCTAACATGCTAAGATTGGATTGCTAGCCTACTTAATTTGAAACTAATAATTTGAGTTCCACCCATAAGTTATGTTCAGTCAAATTAATTTCACCAAAATTGCATTGCAGGTTAGGTTGGGCAGTGGGTATCTGGTCACCTAGAGCTAGGTACCTTACCAAGGTAGTTGTTCATATGGGCCCCATTAGGGTCCCACACCCACCTCTCAGGGAGCCTGCACTGCTTGGGGCACTGACTCCCAGGGGCCCACATCTCTTGTGGGTCCCACATGCTGCTTACCTTACCTTACCTTAAGTACCTATTGTCGGGTAAAAATTACGCCAAAAAGTTGGTCCTGATTATAACAAAACATTACCCTTTCCTTTTCTCAGTCCTGTTGATTCAGATCAGAGTCGTTAGTAAAAAGAGAATAAGGAAAATCACCCACACAAACACACACACAGATGCACATACCACATGCACCCATGCATACACAACACCCACACCCCACACTCACCCAACAAATCTCACCAAAAGCCAGCACATGCATTTTTAACAGTAGGTGGGTAGAAATCTCTTACCTCTGGACCAGCTCTGCCTTCCTGCCCTTTGTGGATGCATGCCTTTCCCTTAATAAGCTTGAAAGTTGAGGTGTTGTGAAACTCCCATAAAAATCCCTATCACTATTCAAGTCCATAATTGCGCCTAGTAGCTGCCACCGTAACGTGCAGTCAATAGCAAAGCACTTGCCAGCTCAGACGCGTATGTTCTACCCAAGCTAGTGGCCAGAGTCCGATAATTGGCGAGTTCCTGGCACACTGTAACCCATGAACAACCTGTCTTCAACACAATATTTCCGAAATCCTTGGCCTAAATAACTTGCAACCCTAATAAAAGCCACATGCCAACACCGACTCCCGGCAACCCCACGCAAAATGCACAGCAAAGATGGCCGACGCCTCCTCGTCGGGTGACCATTGCGTACAGCGCCGCCCTGGTGGCCAAATCGTAGCTTTCAGACCCCATTGCCATACGTATATCTGCGCTTACGTACATTTGCTTACGTACATTTGCGTATGTACATCTGCAATACGTACATTTGCTTTACGTACATTTGTCCGGTTACCCGCCCGTTCATGAGATATCGTCGAAGAACAGGAAGGAGGGGCGAATCTGCCCCATCCGCTGTGCGTGTTAACACCTGCACTGGAGGGGGGGGGGGCGAAATCCGCCTACCCCTCCGGGTTTTCGTACATAACTGCAGATTTTACCGGTCGATATATGCGATTTGCGTCGATCTGCGTACCTGCTTAGAAATGACCGGCACGTCGTTTAAAGCAGAAAAATTGAAATCGGCCAAACAAATTCGAATTAGGGGCCGTTAAAGTCAAACAAATTTCGTAGCGCCAGACCGCAAAAATCGGCGCTGATGCGCTTCCCGTATATCCGCAAAAGGGAAGTGTTCTTGGCAACACTAGCGACTTGTTCGATGTATATTGATATTATATATAGTTTCAACGTCATGTTAGGTAACCGAGGTCAGGTCAGGTCAAGTTCATGACAGGTTAATGGAACCAAACTTGGTCAACCTGAATGTTGTCATAAATGCACTACTGTTTGTCATTTGTACTGTTTGTCATTGCGTTTCCATACTTTATTCATGTACTTCACTCCTTTCTTCGCGAAACCGATTGCGCCGAGCTGCCCGACGGAGCAGTCGGGCGGACGGCCCGGTTCCGGTAACTGGAACAGGTAACTGATCTGATAAAGTGCTGCTATATAGGTGACCTGAGGTCAAATGTCGGGTCTGGCATCTGTATTGCATCATTAGTAATGTCCAAAACATAATTGATGCCCATTTTGGAGCATTTAAACACAATCACAGCGATCCATAACAATGACAAGCCAAGCCACGCAAAACAAGACAATTTTGACAAATGTGACCTCATTTGACCTTGAAGATATTAACCTAAGGTCATTAAATTTGCACACAATAGAGTTCACTACCGTACCCATCCACCCTGCGATTTCGTTCATCCAACTTTAATAGGAGCGGAGATCTTAGGGGGGGGTGGTCGGAATGGCCCCCTTCCAGTGCGCGTAATTTCCAGAGGCCCTCCAGGGCGCGTGTTAATTAAGGAATCCGGCGCCTAATGTAATTTCTTGGTGCGCCCCTGAGGAAAAAATGAAGCCGCAACCCCACGGACTAGAGCGATACACAAGGCTGAGTCCAGGAGGGTCAAGATTTCGGCCGTGAGTCAGTGCTTTTGCAACAAGAATAGGATTAGGGTCATTGAAAGCGGGGGAGAGTGGGTGATTGGATCGATCACCACTATCGTTCTCTTGAGTCTGTCCTTGATGAGGTGTTGCGCTTATCTTAGCACAGTTCTGTGCTAAGATAGGTGTAGCCTTTGGCGGCGCCCATGACTAAGTAACCAAGGGCGTCGTCAAAAGAGGGCACGAGGCACCAGTCCCCCGAAGCTTCGCAAAGTTTTACCTTAGACCGAAGGCATTTTGGACCGAAAAATCAAATCAAAACCATTTCGTCTCCTAACTCAAATGCAAAATTCATGACAATACCAATGGCAATAATCTTCGGCTTTATCTTCACAAATCTTAACTATGCTGAGAAAGATAGTTTGGATCAATGGGTTCTTCATGAACGCTTCCATAAATTTGAAATTGCTCGCGTTTTCTTTCTCGTGGTACTACAGCCATAGCGCTATTGTGACAAACACGACATAGTTTGCGCTTAGGAAATTCACGTGAGTTATGTGTCGGTGTTTAAGATGCCGTGGAAGTGCGTAGCGTCACAATTTGCCTGATTGCTGCTGCTAGGGTCGTCGGTATTGCCCGGTTATATTTTGCGCAATGCAAGGCAAATTACAGGGTGAAGAAATATAGTTTTTTTTTTTAACGATTACCCTTGGATTTGTTAAATATAGCTTGAGCTGTTTTCTGAACCTGTTGCAACTTGCAGTTGCAGTTGCAGCTGCTTCTGTTAGACATTGTCATGGGAGTGCGAGGTCTCTCTACATTTGTCTATAAACATCGGGACAGATTCCTCAGCTCTCATCAGCTGCATGATGAAGTTGTGGTTATTGATGGGGATAATTTAATGTACAAATTGAGCAGTACATGCCATGGCTTCAACCATGCATTTGGTGGAGACTATGCAAAATATGCTTCTTGGTCAGAAACATTCTTCAACAATTTATTGAAGTAAGTTGAATTATTATTGTTTTGAATTTGGTTCAAATTGTGAATGTGATACCTAGATAGGATGTATGTTTCATAGCTTTCAAGTAATAATAGTTGATACATCTGATAATCCCAGCCACTTCATTGTTAAATTATTTTTTTCATTAGGTCAGATGTTGAAAAGAGTACAGTAGGGTGTCAAAATTATCCATGGAAACTAGGTACCTGTGTCCCTCAACAAAGCTTATAAGTTTGTCAATCTTAATCTTGTTCTCACGGCGTACCTATACGCACACCTTTTTTTCAAGATACCTAATTTAGGGGGTAAATATCGAAACCTAGGTAAAATGCGATTTTGTTATTTTTTCTAATTCATGGTATTTTAACGTAAAAATGTCGATGTGACCACTCATTTTCTCCGCAAATGATTACTTTTCAGTTGGCAAACAAATACACAGATCATAATCTTCACTGCAATATAGCACATTGCATATAATTATCAGTACCTGGTGTGTCACAGACATGCTAAAGAAGATATTCAACACTTCATGCACTCTATTTAATACTCTGGCATTGAAAACATTATGTTTCTGCCTTAATTCCACATTATCTCCGAGAATGAATACCTACTCGCAACATGCAGCGCCAGCAACCGTCAGTAAGGGCCGGAAATTCCTTGCGATGCCATATTATTTTACTTGTAATTTATTTGATGACGTCATGGCCGAAAAATTTGTTTCCGACGATTCTGGTTTCCCCGTTAGGTTAGGTTAGATTATATTATGATGTAATATATTTGGTATTTTTTTCTTAAAAGGTATTTGGAATTATAGGATTTTTTTTGCAGAATCCTATGTTTATGAACGTGATTCGGAAGATGCGATCATTCGTTTTCTCCGTAAATGCTTACGTCTCAGTTAATCTTAGCGACAATATCTATAATGCGCCATATATGCCACACCGTTGTTATTTGTTGCATAATTTATCCATCCCTCACCTGGCACTTCTCAGACGTGATTAAAGGGACATTCAACAATTCACGTAGTTGATTCAACACTTTTTCACGTCGAAAATGCTTCATTTCTGCCTCTTTGCCACATAGATAGCATGCTGATACTACTCACCAGAATGCCAAAAAAACTAAGAAGAGCACGGCTCGAGGCCGTGTATATGGATGACATCACAATAAATATTATGCTTGTGTTTTTAAATTATTATATATGAGTTTATATTGGTTTAGATAAGAGTAGATTGTATTATGTTAGGTTATGTTAGGTTAAGTTTTCCTATTTAATTATGAATTATCATACTATTTGTTGGAAGTCGTGAGGAAAGATGAGACCGAGCAGAAGCCGGCTGCTCTCTGAGCCGTGCTGCATGTTTATATATCGCCTTGGCCGTGCTGTATGTTTAGTTTTTTTTGGCATTGTGGTGGAATAGTAGGGTGTCATCTATGTGGCAAAGAGGCAGAAACCAAGCATTTTTGACGTGAAAAAGTGTTGAATCAACTGCGTGAAGTGTTGAATGTCCCTTTAATCACGTCTGAGAGGTGCCAGGTGAGGGATGGATAAATTATGCAACAAAGAGCAGCAGTGTGGCATATATGGCGCATTGTAGATATTATCGCTAAGATTAACCGAGACGTAAGCATTTGCAGAGAAAACCAATGATCAAATCTTCCGAATCACGTTCATAAACATGGTATTCTGAAGAAAAAAATCCAAAAATTCCAAGAACACCTTTTAAGAAAAATTTGCTATATATTTTATATATTATGCTACGTTATCATAGTCTAGGTTAGGTTATAAAATTTTTATAATAAAATAAATAAAAATGAAATAACCTAACCTAACACCATGCTGCCTGGCAAAGGTGGAATTGCTGGCTAGCCTGACGAGGGAAGGCTATGCACAAAACATGTCTTTATAATTGACATACACACACATGCAACACACACACACATTGTGGTAAGGCTGAAATCATTCTTCCAAATAGGCTAAGTTATGAAACTTAAAATATGGCAGTCCTCCTGGGATAGTAGCTCCCCTTGACCAGAAGCATTCTGCCACCCACAATCTCAGCATGAGAGTTCTATGGTTAAGGGCATTCTGAATTTTGTTTAGTTTCTGTGCTCAGCCATGGTGTCACAGCTGATGCAGCCATAGGTTCGTTCCCTCAATTTTCATCAAAGTATCTCAACAAGTTGCATACCAGTGGCTACATTAGCATGTCATCTGAACAGCTAGTAAGGATTATTCAATTTACTCACCATAATTACAATACAATATCCCCAGAATCATGACATTTCCCCCTGAGCTGAGCTTTCTTGGTGGATGGATATTGCTGCTTTGGCACTACACAATTGTAAGTTGTGGTCATTGGTTGATGCATCAAAGTTCTAGGAGTGTAAAGGCATGATGTTTATGGGAACACATTAGTTGTGTCCAATGGCAGATCCAGGGAGGGGCCATTCCGGCCATTCCCCTCCCTGAAGTGCTTAAAGGGGGGGGGGGGCATAGTGTCTTGCCCCCCTCGAAACCAACATAAAGACATAAAGACATAAAAGATCAGTGCAACTATGAGCCACAAGGGCCCTTCTTGGTTGCATTTCGTGGTTGCATCCAACAGAAGTCAACTGAATTAAAATGCAGTAACCTTTGCCAAGGTAAAAAAATAGAGTGGATGAAAGAATCTCCAATTTTAAAGGATTTTTTTAAAAGTTAAAAATAATTGTTTGTAAGCCAGTATGGTAGCATAGTAGATTCTGACACACATCGAGGGTTCCATGCTGCTCAAGTTCTGCTTACAGCAAGAGTTGACAAAATCGGATCCGCCAGTGTGTACACGTGCACGAACATTGATGTGGTACAAGACGTTGAACGTGAACGTGAACGTTTTGGCAAACAAGAACAAAAATCCGGTAACAGAAACGGTGGAGGTAGGCCCATACACAGGAAATTATGTTGTCAATTATTATTTTATTTGCATTTTAATTATTATTTTAAAAAATGGGCCCTTTGCCAAATAGTGCCCAAAATCCGGTGCTTTTAACCAAAAATAGTGGGAGAATGGGCACCCTCCAAATCAATTTGACCCCTCCCCTGATGCATTTCCTAGGTATGCCACTGGGGGAGGGGAGGGGAGCAGGCTGATGCCAAAAAACCGAAAGTTGCCCCCCAAACCGGTGGGCTAGATCCGCCAGTGGTTGTGTCTGACACTTTTGAATGTTGCTGTACAGCTGAGAAACCTGATGGTTGCAATGGAACACCCTTGATGTATTTGATGCTGTCTGATGTTTCCATTGTATACTTTTAAAATTTAGTTTGATGCATTGTATAATGTTTGTGCTATTATGTACTTCTAATTCTTTCCCTTAAGATGTAAGTCATTTTTGTGACACAAACAGTTTATAATAATGACTTATTTTGGGAATAATTTGGAAATGTTTGATGCTTGTAACCACAGGTATATTATGATCAGCCAATCACATGCTGTATTTCACCACTCAACAATTGATTCCAGGTGTGGTATTACCCCCATCATACTCCTAGATGGCGGATCTGACCCAAGCAATCGCAAGCTTAAGACAGCTTTCAAACGACTTGGAAATAAACTGGAGACTACAAGGAAGCTGACCCCAACCACACAAGATAAACTCACATATCTTCCTCTTTTGGCAAAGGCTACCCTTATAGAGGTAAGTAGAAACGTATTGTAGCTAACTGTTTTGCTCAGTTTTTAAATGTGGTGCTGATATGCATGAATGACATCCTAGTGATTACAATGCACTAGCCTGCCAAGTCAGTCACTGTGAGATGACGTGTTCGGTCGGTCTCGGCGCTGTGTCTTGTGCGTGCGCATCACGCACCCGGCGATGCACGTCGGTCTCTAGTCGCTGGTGGGAACCGCAGCGTCCGTGGCGCGTCCGCCCGCCCCTGTCGGCTGTGCTGTGACACCGCCGTGCCGTGCTGTGCCGTGGCCAGGTGCTGTGCGGGCTGCGGCTGCCGCCCGCCCCTGTCGGCTGTGCTGACACCGCCGTGCCGTGCTGTGCCGTGGCCAGGTGCTGTACAGGCTGCGGCTGCCGCCCGCCCCTGTCGGCTGTGCTGTGACACCGCGTACCGTGCTGTGCCGTGCCGTGGCCAGGTGCTGTACAGGCTGCGGCTGCCGCCCGCCCCTGTCGGCTGTGCTGTGACACCGCCGTGCCGTGCTGTGCCGTGGCCAGGTGCTGTACAGGCTGCGGCTGCCGCCCGCCCCTGTCGGCTGTGCTGTGACACCGCCGTGCCGTGGCCAGGTGCTGTGCGGGCTGCGGCTGCCGCCCGCCCCTGTCGGCTGTGCTGTGACACCGCCGTGCCGTGCTGTGCCGTGGCCAGGTGCTGTACAGGCTGCGGCTGCCGCCCGCCCCTGTCGGCTGTGCTGTGACACCGCCGTGCCGTGCTGTGCCGTGGCCAGGTGTTGTGCGGGCTGCAGCTGCCACCCGCCCCTGTCGGCTGTGCTGTGACACCGCCGTGCCGTGGCCAGGTGCTGTGCGGGCTGCAGCTGCCACCCGCCCCTGTCGGCTGTGCTGTGACACCGCCGTGCCGTGGCCAGGTGCTGTGCGGGCTGCGGCTGCCGCCCGCCCCTGTCGGCTGTGCTGTGACACCGCGTACCGTGCTGTGCCGTGCCGTGGCCAGGTGCTGTACAGGCTGCGGCTGCCGCCCGCCCCTGTCGGCTGTGCTGTGACACCGCCGTGCCGTGCTGTGCCGTGGCCAGGTGCTGTGCGGGCTGCAGCTGCCGCCCGCCCCTGTCGGCTGTGCTGTGACATTGCCGTGCCGTGGCCAGGTGCTGTGCGGGCTGCGGCTGCCGCCCGCCCCTGTCGGCTGTGCTGTGACATTGCCGTGCCGTGGCCAGGTGCTGTGCGGGCTGCAGCTGCCGCCCGCCCCTGTCGGCTGTGCTGTGACATTGCCGTGCCGTGGCCAGGTGCTGTGCAGGCTGCAGCTGCCGTACGCCGTGTGCGAGTTCGAGGCGGACGAGCCGGCGGCGGCGCTGGCGCGGCGGCTCGACTGCGCCGTGCTCAGCGACGACACCGACTTCTTCGCGTTCGGCGTGCGCGCGGCGCCGCTCAGCTCGCTGGGCGCCCAGCCGCAGCCGGCCGCCGACGGCGGCTGGTACATGGAGTGTGTGATCTTCAGACATGACAGGTGAGTCCGCCTCCCCTCCCCCCCCACACCCAGACGGCGGCTGATACGTCTTCAGACATGACCAGTGAGCCCCCTCCCTCCCACACCCGGACGGCGGTTACAACGTGGAGTGTGTCGTCTTCAGATATGACCGGTGAGCCCCCTCCCCCTGACGGCGGCTGATACGTTTTCAGACATGACCGGTGCGCTTCCCCCCCGCAGACGGCAGCTGGTGCGTGGGGTGTGTCGTCTTCAGACATGACCGGTGAGCCCCCTGCCTCCTCCACCCGGACATGGGCGCGAATGATCAACTCTGGTCGAAGCGCCCTAAAGCCAAAATAACTAACTAACTAACTCCTCCACCCGGACGACGGCTGGTACGTGGTGTGTGTCGTCTCCAGACATGACCGGTGCCCCCCCTGGACGGCAGCTGGTGCGTGAAGTGTGTCGTCTCCAGACATGACCGGTGGGCCCCCGCCGAAGCCAGAGCTCCCTATGGGCGAACGGGGAGGTGCGTATTGGCTGGTATTGCGATATCATTTCTCGATAGTATGTGGACTATTACAACCCTGTTAGTGAGAATTCGCTCGCATCTGAATTATGAGACGTTCCCGTGATATGATGAACCATGATATGGTATGAGGTGGTATTGAGTGGTACACACATGTGGTATTGCGACACGTTGTGACAGTCATGAAACCTCTACCTGGCGCCGCTTTTGAGGCGTTTAAGCTCTACGCTTTCGTAACTCAGAGTGCAACTTCAACTTTTGTGTGTGTGCTGGTATGTACGATGCGGATACCAGCGTGCGAGTGCCCGGTTTTGCAAGGCCGAACAATGCGAGGCGGACGAGGTTGATCTGGCGGTGGGCAAGCGAACTCTGCCGTATTTGTTATTCAGCGTACCCGGGAAAAGTGATGGTGGTTGAGGCGTATTCGTTGAACTGTAATGCTGTGCTCTGTGCATTATTCAATGCGAGTAAATTCGTAAATGTGCATTCTAGTCTTCACGAGAAGAATGGCAATGAGCCCACCACTGCCTCTATGTTGCATAAGCAAGGAAGCATTACTGCAAAATTAATTCATCCCAGACTGTCTTCCTCCACTGCGGTAGGTGTATTCATGTGCATCATGGCTGAGACTCTCCGCCAGTGTTAAAGTAGTGGTTTTTCGTTAAGTGTGAGATGTCGAAACAATCAGAATATGATGTCCAAGTGTTCTATTCAGGCGTGTCGTTTAACATATCATGTAAGCCATTCAAGCTCAATTCTGAACCAATGGCATGCTCACAAGTGTATTCGTTTTGTGTATTTTGTGAGACACCTAATTTAAGGATACGCAGTATTAACAACAATGATAATACCGTGCTATCAATTGTACAACAGACCACATAACAGGATAGTCTTACCTCGAATTATGTCAAGAGATGTTTGTGTATCGTAATCCGTCATGGTGAGCATAAGTGTCATACTTACACACGACATACTGCTGGAAGCGAGGAATGAAGATTTCATAAACACATCAAGAAACAAGATGTCAACACTCCTTTGGGAAGGATGTCTATTTGGTATGCAGTAAGTGTTCAATTCCACCCCTTTTCCCGAATATTTTATCACTGTCCGCCATGCTAATTTTATGAACCAGTTCGTCCTGTGGACATTTTTTCGACCGGTTTTGTCTGTGGCAGGTATATGAACCAATTACGCCTGCGGTATATTTATGGCCTGGTTTAGTCTGTGGCAGGTACATGGGCCAGTTGGGTCTACGGCAGGTTTAGGAGCCAGCTCGCTGCGGAAGGTTCATGGACCGGTTTAATCTGCGACAGGGGGCGCAAAATGACCATTGCAGTCGACGCGCCCCTAAACACCAATTCATCATCATCTGCGACAGGTTTATGGACCGGTTTGGTCTGTGGCAGATAGACCAACCGGTTTGGCTGGTCTGTGGATTAGCATCGTGTGCGTCGGGTTCATGAACTATTGTTGCCGCGGCAGGTTTATCGACCAGTTCGATCTGATGCAGGTTTGTGAATCGGTTTAGTTTGCGGCGGGCCTATGGATTGCATTGGTCTGCGGCAGGATTATGGACCGGTTCAGCCTGCGACAGGTTTATGGATAGTGTTGTAAGAATAAGCCATTCCTTGTTTTTTGGCATCCAGATCATTATCATCTTCAGAAAATTTACCTCTCGGTTTCTCATTTAGTGGTTGAATGGTGCTGGTTGACAATGAACTGCTCTATGATAAACTGTTCACGATTCACTGGAAAGTGCAAACTGCGATCCTTATATCACAGATTTGGATTCAAATACCCTCTCCATATTTGATTGGCAAAAAAATTCCCTCTTCACATCCAGGATTCCGAAGCACAAATCCAACCCTTTTCATGGACCAGTTCGGCCTGCGGCAGACTCATGGACCAGTTCGGCCTGCGGCAGACTCATGGACCAGTTCGGCCTGCGGCAGGTTCATGGACCAGTTCGGCCTGCGGCCGCAGCTGATGCCGCTGCTCGGCTGCCTGGCCGGCAACGACTACATCAGCACGGCGGCGCTGCACAAGTTCCTGCTGCACGTGCCGCGGCCGTACGGCCAGCGGCGTGGCCGCGCCACCCACCTGCGCATCAAGGGCGTACTGATGTGGCTGCGGCGGCACACTGAGCCGCAGCAGGCGCTGGATGAGGTGGGTGGTTCCCTGGTGACTTGTTCATCACACCCCTGGGCGAGGTGGGTGATCTCCTGGTGACCGTGCACCACACCCCTGGGCGAGGTGGGTGGTCTACTGGTGACTTGTTCATCACACCCCTGGGCGAGGTGGGTGGTCTCCTGGTGACCGTGCACCACACCCCTGGGCGAGGTGGGTGGTCTACTGGTGACCGTGCACCACACCCCTATGCGAGGTGGGTGGTCTCCTGGTGACCGTGCACCACACCCCTAGGCGAGGTGGGTGGTCTCCTGGTGACCGTGCATCACACCCCTGTGCGAGGTGGGTGGTCTACTGGTGACCGTGCACCACACCCCTAGGCGAGGTGGGTGGTCTACTGGTGACCGTGCACCACACCCCTAGGCGAGGTGGGTGGTCTCCTGGTGACCGTGCATCACACCCCTGTGCGAGGTGGGTGGTCTACTGGTGACCGTGCACCACACACCTAGGCGAGGTGGGTGGTCTACTGGTGACCGTTCACCACACCCCTGGGCGAGGTGGGTGGTCTACTGGTGACTTGTTCATCACACCCCTGGGCGAGGTGGGTGGTCTACTGGTGACTTGTGCACCACACACCTGGGCGAGGTGGGTGGTCTCCTGGTGACCGTGCACCACACCCCTGGGCGAGGTGGGTGGTTTCCTGGTGACTTGTTCATCACACCCCTGGGCGAGGTGGGTGATCTCCTGGTGACCGTGCACCACACCCCTGGGCGAGGTGGGTGGTCTACTGGTGACTTGTTCATCACACCCCTAGGCGAGGTGGGTGGTCTCCTGGTGACCGTGCACCACACCCCTGTGCGAGGTGGGTGGTCTACTGGTGACTTGTTCATCACACCCCTAGGCGAGGTGGGTGGTCTCCTGGTGACCTGTGCACCACACCTCTGGGCGAGGTGGGTGGTTTCCTGGTGACTTGTTCATCACACCCCTAGGCGAGGTGGGTGGTCTCCTGGTGACCGTGCACCACACCCATGGGCGAGCTGGGTGGTCTACTGGTGACCGTGCACCACACCCCTGGGAGAGGTGGGTGGTCTCCTGGTGACCGTGCACCACACCCCTGGGCGAGGTGGGTGGTCTCCTGATAACCGTGCACCACACCCCTGGGCGAGGTGGGTGGTCTCCTGATGACCGTGCACCACACGCCTGGGCGAGTTAGGTGGTCTACTGGTGACTTGTTCATCACACCCCTGGGCGAGGTGGGTGGTCTCCTGGTGACCGTGCACCACACCCCTGGGCGAGGTGGGTGGTCTCCTGGTGACTTGTTCATCACACCCCTGGGCGAGGTGGGTGGTCTACTGGTGACTTGTTCATCACACCCCTGGGCGAGGTGGGTGGTCTACTGGTGACCGTTCACTACACCCCTGGGCGAGGTGGGTGGTCTCCTGGTGACTTGTTCATCACACCCCTGGGCGAGGTGGGTGGTCTACTGGTGACCGTTCACCACACCCCTGGGCGAGGTGGGTGATCTGATGATTCGTTCACATCCCTGGGCGAGGTGGGTCGTGCTCAGAGTTGGGTTTGTGCTTTATAGTCCTGTATGTCGAAAGGGAAATTGTGGGGAAATGAAATACCAAGGATGTTTTTCTTCAAACCTGTTACATTAGAATATCGGTTTACACTTTCCGGAGAATCTTGAACACTTTTTAACAGAGCAGTTCATAGATAAACAGCGCCATTCAACCTCCAAATGGCAAAAAGGATACTGCGCACCAAATACTGCTGCCTGCTGTGGGATGCTAATGTTGCTTTATTAATTAATTTATATTTATTATTAACAAGGGGAAATCCTACCAAGGGGGATCTATCAAGGAAATTAATTATAAAACAAGCTGGGAATGTCTACAGAGGGATTGGTGCGCGTGGGAATGTTGCGTTTCCTGATCACAAGAAGCTGCACTGTGACATCTCACACGTCACAGTGTTGGCTGTTGTCAGCATGGATGCCACTGTCATCGGTGATGTCTGTGGAAATCTGCAGTAGCTCGAACCGCGCGAGTGTTACTAGACAGGAACGGCGTGCGGGGCAGGGATGTCGTGTGGCGTCATCTGTTGACGAAAAGTGGTAGCGGTATTTCGCGAGTTGGCCGCCAGGCGCTTGCGGTTGTTGGCGCGTGATGTTTCAAACCTTGGTTTTCTCCCACACCAAGTTCAATCAAAGTAGATCAAGGCTGGAGATCACTCACCAGACCAGGTGATCCGGGCCGGGACATTTTCAGATTGAATATGACAAAATTACAACTTAACGTTACTAAGGTACGAAGCTGTGTCCGCCCCCTACCGTCATACCCATTTGAGATATCCAGTCATGTAGTAAATCACTAACTGTCAGCAGTTGTCGCGCCACCCGGTCATCACGGTTGTGGTAAATGGCAGCAGCGCCGACTGCGGCTCGAACCGGCGACCTTTCGGTTGGCGTCGGAGTGACTGACCCGGCTCCGCCCCTAAACCCCAATAACAACAACGACTGACTCGGCTCGAACGGGTGTCTCGGCAGGTGATGTCGCAGCTGAAGAAGGAAGACCGGCCGGCGGTGCTGGCCGTCGTCGGACGGTCTCTGGCCAACTACCAGCGGCCGGCCACCGACCTCCTGCGCTGGCTGTCGCTGCCAGAGAGTGTACTGGACCGCACCCGGCTGCAGGTGAGCACTGACCTGTGTCTGGGAGTGTACTGGGAGCGGCAATTGGCAAGTGCAGTTGGTGTTTCGAAGTCGGTTACCTTGCAGCCATAAAGTGTTGGTGTTTGAAGGTGCAGTTATATGAGATATATTCAGTGTCAGTGTCACCCCGGTCTGTCCGTTTGCTTTGTGTATGTTGATGTGGCTTTTGGAATGGGTAGTTTGCTAGTGGCAGGTTCCCCAGACACCGAAGACGTTTATGGTATGCTGATCTCCGACCGGTAGTCTAACTCGCTCATGTTGATTTTCTGAGTAATTGGGCTGTAAGTACGGCACCCGGTGGGGCCGGGATGCTGAAGTGCACAGCGTTGAGCTCATGCAATAAGTGTCAATCAATTATCTGCATGTTGAATTTAAGTATGAGAATCAGAGCACATGGAAGTGGAATAGCTCGCTGTTAATTCCATTGCGCTTAAAGTACCTCTGTTCACTGTTCGAATTGTATCGGAATTATTTCTTGGCAGTGGCCTTTATTTCGATCATGTAGCCAGGCGTCCTTAATTAATCTTATCAGCTTCTTCAGGTTCATGGGTCCAGTTGCCCTAGATGCGGTTTCCTAGACTGCTGTATAAGTTGTAGTGGACTGGCCATCGTACCGTGGTCCGAAAACGGTCTGTCTGCGCCTGCTTCACGCCATCTGTCGCTGACTGCTGTTCCAGCCGGCGGGCGGCACAGCAGGCGAGCCGGACAGTACACCAGGACCGGACAGTGCACCAGGACCGGACAGTACACCAGGACCGGGCAGTACACCAGGACCGGACAGTACACCAGGACTGGACAGTACACCAGGACCGGGCAGTACACCAGGACCGGACAGTACACCAAGTGAACTGGACAGTGCACCAGGACCGGACAATCCACCAGGCGGACCGGGCAGTACACCCGGTGAACTGGACAGTGCACCAGGAGGATCGGACAGTGCACCAGGACAGCCGTCTGCTCGGCTCCTCCTGTCCGGGCAGCCGCTGCCTCCCTGGCTGTCCGACAGTCTGCGACGCGGTCAGATGTCTAGCGACGTCATCAATCTGATCTCCGGGCAGCCGCTGATGCAGGAGCCACAGGTAATTGTGCGGGGCCCCTGAGGAGGGATGCAGACGTTGTGACGGGAGGGAGCACTCGACCACAGGGTGCGATTTCCTCGGTTGGGTGAGGTCGCTCTAGACAAGTATCTATGGGGTGCAGTCGCATTTTCCCAAGGGTCGTCTCTGCTAGAAAAAGAACATGATTAGTTCTGTCGTTTCTTCCCAATTAGTGCCCTTAGTTTAAGGGGGCACCAATTCATGTGTGGGGCACCATTTCCTTTGATGGAGACATGCCCCACCCCCCACCCCGCCACCCCCCATCCGGGTTGGACCACCTCCCATCTGGATTCAATCCATCTCGCTGGGTCCCCCGGAGTCTGCTCTTCGGATCGGCCCCTGGCTCTCCTGATCGCTGAAACCCGGCCAAGGTCCGCCTGGTGCAGATGGTTGTAGGTAGCAGAGACTACCAACCCTAGTTGGTAGGTGGCGGCTCGCACATAGGTTGGATTGTTGTAGTTAGCTGCAGAACTTGAATGTAAAATTATATCAATGGTAGCACACCGACAGAAAGCAGAAAGGCGTTCTTGAGGGCATCCGATTTCCAGATCAAATCGACCAGGAATTCGCTTTGTTCGGTGAACCAGTAATGGCGTTTGTAATTTGTATTGATGACATGTATTTTCTCGCGTTTTAAAAAGCATCTACCTTTTTTATCCGTGTTGAGCACCAGCCGGCGCTGCTCTGCCTTTCTGGCGGCGTGGAGCATGGCTCGTGCTGCTGACGTGACTAGTGCTGCCACCTGCCACTAGTGCTGCCACCTGCGGCGGCTGGCGCTGTCTCGCAGTCGCTCCACCGCATTTGATACCCGCTGGTGGTGGTGTCGACAGCTTCTTCGCCTGCTGGCTGTATCGGCTGCTGAAGCTCATGTGACCACAAGTCACTGTCTAGCCACCCCGTCCTCCCCTGCCACGTGCCCGACGAGGAACGGGCCGAAATCAATTGCAGCCGTCTGTCTGGAGCTGTGACTCATTTATCGACTGTCCGGCGAGCGGTGGGGCGACACTGGCCGGTGTAATTGATCCCTCGGGTGACGAGGCTGCGACCTATCAGCGCGGGGGTGGTTATTTAAACCTCAATAAAAATCGGTCCAGGTCTAGCGTATGCAATGCTCGCATACGTTGGGCAACTATTTGGGAAAACGGTGTTGTATTTCGTGTTTGCCATGGGCGGCGCCAAGGGCCGGGGCCGAATTCCGCAAACATCGTTGAAGCTTAGCATTACGCCTATGGACGTTGCGTGGAAAGAAGCACCCGAAAAGATCATATCCTGCTCCCACCTGCCCCAAGTCCTGGGGCGCCGCGAATTCTCGTTGCCATCAGCTCCATGGCGCAACTTTATCAAATGGTCATTGCGTCTGCTGGTAGATAACTTCTGCTCGTAGCCACACGTTGACTGTGCGCCTGGTACCTCCGTTACGGAGATATTTGAGATACGGAGAACAGAGTTCTCTGTGCCCGACGAGTGGGGCCACCTGCCTGCCTGTCTGACTTTTCCTTCAAAATATGTTGCCTTTGAAAGGGATGTGCAGCTATTGCATAGCATCGTGTATTACAAACAGCAAACATGATTTTATCTTCCTCCACACCAGTACTAGAACGATAATTTTCATTGCGACTGTTTACCAGCTGCTGAATAAAACGCTTTCATCAATATATCAATATATTCCTATATATAGCAATATGTAGCAATATATGGCAGCATATAGCAATAACGCTTCTAGAACAATAGCCACCAATAACCATTGGCACGCCAGGAACGCCCATCCGCGAAGACGTAATAGTATGGGACCCGCGCAATAACCTGACATTTTATGACCCCTGAAAAACGCTATTTGTTTCTATGATGGGGAGGTGTGGGGTCGGATACTTGTGTTGAGGTTAAATAGGAGCATATGGACATGGGAAGAGCAGGGGCTCACTTTTCAAACAGCTGAACTGAAAATTTTGACTTCACAAATAAAAACAACGAATTTTGGGGCAAAAACCACCGTTGGCAAAATCCTAGTTTCTTACGTTAATGGAGTGTGAGTGGGACAGAAGGCTATCAGGATTTATCCCTCTAGCTAGAAAATAATTTCCGTGCCCCTATGGTTGGAACCACCTAGAAATTTAACATGGTGACACAATTTCCACAAGAATATTAAAGGAGTGTAACAAAGCGTTACATCCTCCTAGAGAGTCCAAGACGAGAACACAGGAATGCAACATATACATAAGGCGCAGATATACACTTGGGTATTGGGGGGGGCGCAGCATTTTTTCACGTTGCCCAAGTTTATGATAGTGGAAAAATGGGGGGGGGGGTAATTGATCCTGGTCGTTGAACATGAGCTTAAAAAATGACCAGTAATAAATTATTTACCGCAGCACTCTAAAAGCGCAACACCCCCAAAATAGGATCATCCGAGACAAGCTTTTCTTTTGGCCTTCCTGACGTATCTTGTACGCAAGCGGTGCAATCACGGCCAGTGGCGAATCCAGCGGACGTAACATGGGATCAAGCCCCCACCCCACCCCATCCCCTCCCTGAGACCCTTCGGTACCAAAGATCGGCACACAGCGTCCTTGAAGACGTGCTTCAACATAGGTCGTGGCGAAGCACACAATGAATTTCGCTCTCTAGCTAGGGGGTCGTCGAGCCGCCGGTGAGGGCCCAGAGCCGACGAAACAGCCCGGGCTGATTAAGAGGGTCCCTGGCCGCTGCAGAAGAGGGTGCCCGGATCGACGGAGAGCTCCCACGAACAGACGCTGTGTACCACAGTCCAGGCCAACGTGAACGGCCTCTAGGCCGATGAAGCCCCCCGAGTCGTTCAAGTGCCTCCGGGCAAGGATCCCGGAGTCAGCGAAGAAGGCCCTGCACCGACGGGGATGGTCACCGAGCTGACTGAGAGGGCCCCTGACGGGTGGAGGAGACGTCGAGCCGATATGAAGTGTTCCTGAGCTCAGGGGCGATATGAAGGGTCCCTGGGCTCAGGCGCGCACAGGATTGGCGTAAGGTGACGCAGACAATTGTAAAGGTCCCCTAGTAGACTCGGCCCACTTTGAGTGATATGGGCCCTTGACTACTGAGAAGCCGTCTCCGTTGACTCGAGGGCCCTCTTACACTGGCTATGGCCCTCTCCATCAAGCCGATGATCCTTCCCACGACCAGGGGCACCCTTCGTCAGTTCAGGCTCCTTCACATCGGCTTGGAGCCCTCCGTCGGTCTAGGGGCCCTACATGTCTGGTCTCGGCCCTCTCCGATTACCATCTTTTCCAGTGTCTAGGACCCTCTTTCGGATCTCTCTCCGTTGACTGAGACATTTTTACTGGCAGGACCGTCTACCGCGTGGCCTCAGGTAGGACATACTGGATACGACGAAACACGAGATAATATTATGTGGTATATACGAAAGTATACGTTCGTTTTTCGAGCTCCTCGTCGAAATGTAGCCTATAAACATGTAACGCATTGCACACTGGACCATGACGGCAATTTGGCATCTTCTCCCCAGATGACCTCACTTAACCCGAGGACAACAAGTTCAGATTGTATAACTATTGGCATCTCGAATGCGTGCGTCGACCAACACCAAAGTTCTATGTAACTCGAATGCCCTTGTTTACAGTAAAAATGTGCACTCTTGGAATCACTCAAATATTTTAACTTGGCATGACCTATGATCTCATAGGCGTGATGCCAGATTATATCGATATGCAAAATCCCATAGCATATACGGGTGTTTATGTCAGTGTTTCAAGATCTTTGCGAAGGTCTGTCATAGAAAGTGAAATGCGCTATATGACCTATGTAGTCGATGCGCCCTAAAGCCCAGAAAGTGAAATGCATTGTATACTGAATCGAAACCGCAATTTGACCTCCTCCCCTCAAGTGACCTTACTTGACTGGAGGCCAGAAAGTGTTGACTTGGGAAATGTAATGTACACACTGTATGTATCCAACCACAGCTGAAATCTTATATTACCTTAATGCCTTGGTTTGCCTTAAAAATGTGAGCTCTGGAAAACGGTCATATCTTTTTACCTCACATGACCTGTGCCTCCAGGTAAACAAAAATGTGTTATCTATATTGAAACTATGGAGCTATCGAATGCCGTTTGAATCGGCGTAATCGGTGTATTGGTTGTGAAGATACACGGGAAAGACACCCCCCCCCCCAGTGGCTCGTGTGAGTGCAAATACCCCAGTGACCGACTGGTTATATGGCCTAACATCGCGATTGGGGTGTCATGACGATTACTTCCCACAGCGGCCGTTGTGAAACGGGCTATTGACTGGAGTATTGGTTATTTGGGCGTAAGGCGCTTGGACCAGACTATCATTTGCGCCCATGATCGAAGTATCATCAGTTGACATGCGACATTGTATTATCACCAGGTGCTACTTGGCAGTGACATCGACTGGGGCGTCGTTGAGTGACAGGCGACACGGGACGATGCCCGGATGCTCTGATGCGCAGACCAGCCGCGTGCTGCCCGCAGGTGGAGGACGTGTCGCAGCCGGCGGCGTGCTGCTGCGTGGAGCCGCTGCTGCAGTGGATGGCGCGCTTCCTGCACGGCGCCGCGGCGCCGGCCGTCACGCTGTACCTGCGCGGCCCGGGCGGCGGCGGCCGCCGCGTGACGCGCCGCCGCCTCTGCGTCGCCGAGCCGACCTCAGCCGGCGGCGGCGCGCCGCCACACGTCGCCCAGGTGGCGGCACTGGGCGCGCGCGAGCGGCGGCGCGCCGTGCTGGCCGCGCTCGGCGCCGCCGACCCGACGGCGCTGCCGCCGGACCTGCACCTGGCGGCGGCCGCGTGCACCTTCTGGCGGCGGCGCGCGTCGCCGCCGGTCACGGCGGCGCACCTGGGCGCCGTGCTGCTGGCGCGCCGGCGCGCCGACGGAGGCCGCGTCGGCGCGCTGGCGGCGCCCGACCGCCGGCTGGCGGCCGGCGAGCGGCGGCCCGACCGCCGCCTGCTGCACCAGCTGGCGCAGCTGCAGTGCGTGCTGGCGCAGGCGCGCAACGTGAACGCGCTGCTGGGCGCGCCGCTGGCGCCGCTGAGCGTCGGCCGGCTGGTGGCCGGCCCGCTGCTGTACAACGCGACGCGCGAGCTGCGCCGACGCGGTCCGGCGGCGGCCGCCGGCTGGCTGGCCGGCGCGGCGCTGGCCGAGTGGCGCCGCGAGCTGGCCGCCCTGTGCGCGGCCACCGGAGTGCCGCCGGACGCGAGGCTCGGCGGCGGAGATGGACGGCCGTCGGCGGCGGACGACTCCACCCCGGACGGCGGCCTGTCGCACTCGGAGGAGGAAGCGCCCACGACGTCAGATGAGGAAGCTGTGACGTCCGGCGAGGAGGACGTAGCGTCGGGTGAGGACGAGGAGGCGGCGACGTCTGACGAGGACCCGCCGCTAGCGCCGGCGCGTCCCCGTCCCGTGCGGAAGCGGTGCCGTCCGGCACAGCCCCAGCTGGACGGCAACCGGTTCTCGGCCCTGCTGCTGGACAGCGACAGAACGTCTTCAGACGACGGCAGCTGACGGTCTGGAGACGGGCCGTAGTCAGCTGATTGTCGTGTGAAGCACTCGTCGGCACGTTTGAGAGTATGTATATATATAGACTCCGTGGGTAGGCTCTGCAGTGTTGGCTCAGTGTCACTGCTCGCTTGCGAACCAGACTCCTGGCTTCAGTTCCTGTGTTTGCGGCACAATCTCCATCGGTACTCGGCCCGGTCACGGCCGGATAGCGCGCCGCTCCCACAGCCTCGCGCCATCGCGTCCCGGGCTCGACCCCGGCTCCTCCGCTAAGGCGACCCGAGGTCACCACCGCATGGCCCCGGGCGCGCCGCCGCAGAGGCACACACAGCACAGCAGCACGCGCGCACAACACGTGGCGCCCGCTGCACCGCTGGCCGCGCCTACGCCGCTGCTGCTCCCCTTGCGTGAGCCCGGTCATCACGCCGCATACCGCCGGGCACGGGTGGAGGCAGGCGCGCCACAGCCCCCTTACACTCCTCCCCCTTTCGTTGGCCGGGCGCCCTCGTCCGGCAGTCCCTGGGAACCAGAATGTTTATTAGTGACTGGGTTTTGGCACACTCACGCCATCAGTACTGGACAGTGTATCAGTAGCAACCAGACACTGGCTGTTCGAGCTGTGAAAACATTTTAAATTTGTTAAACGCCACACTGCAGTCGAAGACACGGCGGGCCCTGCCGGACTCGAACTACAATGTCACGGGCTCATCGGCATAAACTCGTCAGTGACAGCATGCATAGTTTGTTCCAGATCTCCCACCAGCTTCGGCTCGCCCCCAACCTACAATCACATTGACGGTGCCATCCACCATGACCGGCATGAATACGCTACCCGCTAACTGAATCCGAACCGATCCGGATAATTTTTAACTCTACTAGGCCTCCGCGGAAGTGGATGGAGAGTACACTGTGGTTCCAAACCGGCCATCTCCTCCCCCCGCTCAACACAAATAGGCGGCAGCGTAGTGAACGAAAACAAAACTTCCGGTTCGATGTAGTCGGTGATATCCGTCCTGGCTGGTTGGACGTCACACATCGCTGCTTCGGCAGGGCGGCTCGCTTGCCGCGGCGCCAGCATCCGCGGCGACGGTCGCAGGCCGGCTCGCCGCTCGGCTGGCCTAGGCGCGCACCTGGGTACCGGGTCAGGGAGAGTGGACGCGGTAGAATCGGAAGTCATGGGGCGGGGCTCCGTGCTACGTTGCGATACACAAGGCGTAGTGGAGTCGCCCAATGACTCGTGAATCTGACTGCGATGCATACCCAAAATATTACGATTTACTCTCGCATTTACTATTTCCTTCAGGGTGAAAACTAGTAGTATTAGTCTGTTTACGCCCATTATGCGGCAAACCTCTGCGAGAAGCAGACTCTTAAAGTTAGCTGCGCAATCCGAATGCAACAGCTTGGGGCAGCCAAAGCGAGAAAATAACTCATGAGTCAGAGTAATAGCCACTGTGCTTGCCCTCATGTCTGGTAATGGAAAAACTTCCACCCACTTCGTAAAGTGATTACAACAGACGAGCAAGTGTTTGTTACCCCGACTGGAAAGAAGTAAGTCGGTCATAAAGTCAATAGACAACCTCCCAATGTTCAGACGCGTACAGCTCGCCCATCGACTCCCTAGGTGCCGGAATCGGACTGTTACGCGCGTCACATCCCTCACATTCCCTGCAAAACCCATCGACATCAGTGGCCACTGTCGGCCAAAAATACCTAGGACGAATCAGAGCTAGAAGTTTTTCTGCGCCAAAATGTCCACCACACGGGCCGCTATGCAGTGACGTGAGTACACCTGCCCTCAGGCTCTGGGGTACAACCACTTGCAACCCTTCGGACGCGCGCACATGGCGCTTGTACACTCCAATCAACCAACCAACCCCAGGACGAAAAGGATGCCCCCAAGACGTAGAACAGAGATTGGGATGAGGTCCCCAGGACGAAAAGGAGGCACCTAAGACGTAGAACAGAGATTGTGAAGTGGCCCCCAGGACGAAAAGGATGCCCCAGAACGCAAAGGAAGCCCCCAAGACGTAGAACAGAGATTGGGATGAGGTCCCCAGGACGAAAAGGAGGCCCCCAGGACGAAAAGGATGCCCCAAGACGTAGAACAGAGATTGGGATGAGGCCCCCAGGACGAAAAGGATGCACCCAAGGACGAAAAGGATGCACCCAAGGACGAAAAGGAGGCCCCTAAGACGTAGAACAGAGATAGGAAGGTAGCCCCCAGGACGAAAAGGAGGCTCTCGGTACGGAAAG
Source organism: Ashinkailepas kermadecensis (assembly GCA_034440615.1). Taxonomy (NCBI): domain Eukaryota; kingdom Metazoa; phylum Arthropoda; class Thecostraca; family Neolepadidae; genus Ashinkailepas; species Ashinkailepas kermadecensis. Next base: position 29,309 of record JAOTOM010003633.1, read on the forward strand.
GATGCCACCGAGACGGGCAAGAAGCCACCCAGGTTAGACGAAAAGGCTTCCGATGGGTGGCAGGATATTTCTAAGTTGGAAAACGAGGCCCCCAAGACTGAAGAGGATGCCCCTGCAATATCAAATTAAGACCTGATAGGGGAGACTTCTCCGGACGCAATAGGGGCCCCAAGACGGGTAAGAAGGTCTCCGCAGGAATGAGAGAACTCCACCGAGACCAGCCAGACGAGGCCCATATTTTGGAAGAGGAGGAACCTGGAAGAGAAGATCTAGGACTAGGACGCAAAAGCACCCTGCTAAGAGGATAATGAGGCTCCAGACACAGATAAGGAGGCCCCCCATGACGTGAGAGCAGGCCCCTAATTTGAAAAAGGATTCACCTAGGAGAGGGTAGGAGTCCCCAGAAATCAAGTGTCAAAAATGGCACGGAGGAAACCAGGATTGCAAAAGAGGCTCCAACACCGGAAAGGAGGCCCCAGAATATGAGAGGAGGCCCTACGACGGAAAAGGAAGCCATTGGATATGAGATGAGGTTTCGGAGACGCAAAAGCAGGCCCCAAACGGGTGAGGTTCCACCGAGATAGAAAAGGATGATCCAGAGACGTGGCAGGAGGCACCTAATTCGGAAGAGAACGACACAAGATTGGAAATGAGACCCCATGATGAACGAGGAGGCCCCTAAAATAGGAGAGAAAGGCCATTGGATAAGAGAGATGGCTCCCAAGCGGAAAAGAAGGCTCGAAGACGGCTAAGAAGGTCCCCGGGAAATAACAAGGCCACTAAGATGGGAAAGGTTGCCAGTAATTTTTCAGAGGAGGCGCCTGGGAGAGAAGAGGAGTCCACCAGGAGATAAGAGACCACCCCTAAGATGGGTAAAGATCGAATCCAGAGCGCAGAGCAGGAGGCCCCCAAGACGTGAGAGGAGGCTCCTAATTTGAAAAAGAATGCCTCTAGAAGAGAAATGAGGCACCTGCCGGACCCGAGAAGTAGTACTTTTCCAGGACCAAATGAGGCCCCGAAGACCCGAAAGAGGTCCCAGGAAATGAGAAGAGGCCCTTAAGACGGGAGTGATAGCAAGTATGGAAGGAGGTGAGGTTTCCAAAATTGAAGATCCCTCAAGACGGGTAAGGCTTTGCCAGGATAAAGGAGGAGGCACACGAGGCGTGGCAAGAGGCCCCTAATTTGGCAGAGAATGACCCTCGAAGATGAGAGGAAGCCCCATGCCATGTTAAAGGGGCCCCAGAATGCCCTCCAAGACGGGAGAGGAGGACCATTAAATATGGATGAGGGTAGGACACACAAGGAGACATCGAAAACCGCTAAAAAGGCTCTAGGAAATGAGACGACGCGACAGGATGCCTATAATTTGCAAGAAGAACCCCCTAAGAAATAGAAAGAGTCGAGTCTGGGTATTTTAAAATCACGATATGGGCCCCAAAAGATCCGGCCGGGGCTCCCGCAAATTACGCTGAGCCTGGGGTACCAAAAATTCACGCCCGGACCACGAAAATCATGCCAGGGGCACGACGGGTCGTACCGTGCCCCAACAGTCTCATTGGGACCAAAACAAATGAAGCCGGAGCAACGAAGAACAATCCGGACATGGATAATCACTCTGGGGGCCCAACAATGACGCCAAAAGCCGCCAAAACGCATTGGACCTCCAAAAAGTGTCGAGGCCGCTATAGCTCGCGCTAGGGATCCCAGAAAATGACGTCGGGGCCCAAAAGATCACATTGGACCCAAAAAAGTCGCGTCGCAGCCCTTGAAAATCACACTGGAGGCCCAGAAGGTCGCGCCGGGGCCCCAAAAGTTGCAGCTGCCCCCAAAATAAATTTTAACCGGAATGTAACTCTGGGACAAAAAAAAACTATTTCAGTGGCCGCAGTGCTATATCAAAGGGGCAAATTCCCCCTCCAACCTGAGAGGGATAAGCTCCCAAGAATCGTGTCGGGGCCTCAAAAATCGCGCTGGGGCCACCAAAATTCGCGTCGGTCCTCCAGAATTCGCGTATGGGTCTCCAAATAAATACGGCGAGCCCCGGAAAACTCGCTCCGAGGCCCGAAAAATTGCGACAGGAACCGCCAAAATCGCGTTGGGGCCACAGCTAAACACAACGCATCGCACAAACTCGAACCGGGCCCCCCAAATATCGCGCTTTGGATCCACAATTCCCATCGGTAGTCCCGTCGAGGCTATACAAAATTGCCGTCTAGGGCCACACGTAAGCACAGTGTGACCACAAACACAAACACAGATCAAGCTGGAGCCCTCCAAAATAAGGATGGATTCCAACAACTAAATGCCAAGATAAAAAATATAGCTCTGGAGCACCGAACATATTATCAGATGCCTTCACAAATTGCGTACGGCACCGAAAAACAAACCGGATCTCGAACAATCGAGGTGGGATACAAAAACATGGCGCCAAGGGCTGGAGAAATCAGGCCGGGATTCGGACTTTTTAAAAAAAAATCAGAAAAGTTTCACAAAATCGTATTGAGCCAAGAAAACTGGGGTTGGGTCTCCGGAACCACGCGCCTGGGTGCGATAAGCCACTCTGGGACCTAGAAACATCGCACCGAAGCCCCAAAATTGTACTGGGGCCCCACAAGTGTGCGTCAGAAGCCCAAAATAAACACATCGGGACCCTAAGAGCACAACGGGGGCAGAAAATACAACTGACCCTCCAAAGCGCAAAGTCTCACAGAAAGCGACAGGACCTTAACACATGCGTTGCAGCCATAAATATACATACCGAGAGGTCTAAAAAATACACCGGAAGCTCTCAAGGCACACAGGGGTCATGATAACGCACAATAGCCTGAAAAGGTGGCTGGGGCCGCAAAAGGCAACATGGTTCCAAAACAAACAAAAAGACCGGCGCTAAATAAACACATCGGGATCATCGAAAACGCCCCGACACGTCAAAAAAAATCCTCGGTGCACAAAAATTTAACAAACCCTAAAACGAGCAGGGGGTTCGAAAATGCTTTAGGCCCCTAACAAAAATGGATTGGAGCCATAATACACAATCATAGACCAAGAAAGACGCAACAGGTCCAAAAAAGAACGCCGAGGCTTGGCCTCGGTTCGGTATCCAATCTGGGAGGATAGCGGCAAAGATATGAAGTGCATCAAAGCTCAGCGGAAACCGCATTTCATAACTACCAGAAAATGTGGGAAGTAGGAAACTAATGATCGAATTTAGTCAATCAACTTTTCGAAGCGAACGCCCATGCGAATCATTCCATCACGCCAAATATGGCGCAAGTCTATCATGTGGCAGCAATTAGCAAAGCGCAGAAGGCCTAGCAGAAACCATAGCATCGTACGAAGTGTGGCGAATGCACCGAATACGAAAAATGGGTGTGCACGTGCACTGACGCCGTCGTGGCGACCGGGTGCTATGAACTGGAATGCCTGAAATTGTAAAATTGTGTATTTTAAAGTGGTGGTAATACATTTTACTTTGAAGTTATAGGCCTAATACATCTTCTAAACCCTGTTCGTTTTAGGGCTTTGTGTTTTTTTGTGCACCGAGTATTTTGTACGTGTCGGTGCGTTTTCGAAGATCCCGATGGGTTTATTTAGCTCCCGGTCGTTTTGTACGTTTTGGAACCATGTTGCCTTTTGTGGCCCCAGCCTTTTTTCCAGGCCCTTGTGCGTTCTCATGGCCCCTGTGCGCCTTGCGAGCTTGCAGTCAAGGGCGTCGCCACCGGGGGGGCAGGGGGGGCACCGCCCCCTGAAATTTGAGGAGGCCCCTATCCGGAAATGCACAGGGAAAAAAGTGAGCAATGAGGCCGACGAGACACGAGAGGAGGCCTCCAAGACGTGAGAGGAGGCCCCTAATTTGAAGAAGGAGTCACCTAGGAGAGGATAGGAGGCCCCAGAAGTCACGAGAGTGCCAACAATTGGCACGGAGGCCCCCAGGAATGCAAAGGATGCAAAGGATGCCCCCAGGATTGCAAAGGAGGACCCCAGGATTGCAAAGGAGGCCTCCAGGATTACAAAGGAGGCCCCCAGGATTGCAAAGGAGGCCTCCATGATTACAAAGGAGGCCCCCTGGATTGAAAAGGAGGCCCCCAGGATTGCAAAGGAGGCCCCCAGGTTTGCAACGGAGGACTCCAGGATTGCAAAGGAGACCCCCAGGAATGCAAAGGAGGCCCTCACGATTGCAAGGGAGGCCTCCAGGATTACAAAGGAGGCCCCCAAGATTGCAAAGGAGGCCCCAGGATTGCAAAGGAGGCCTCCATAATTACAAAGGAGACCCCCTGGATTGAAAAGGAGGCCCCCAGGATTGCAAAGGAGGCCCCCAGGATTGCAAAGGAGGCCCCCAGGTTTGCAAAGAAGGACTCCAGGATTGCAAAGGAGACCCTCAGGAATGCAAAGGAGGCCCTCACGATTGCAAAGGAGGCCTCCAGGATTACAAAGGAGGCCCCCAGGATTGCAAAGGAGGCCCCCAGGATTGCAAAGGAGGCCTCCAGGATTACAAAGGAGGCCCCCAGGATTGAAAAGGAGGCCACATAATTGCAAAAGAGGCTCCCAGGATTGCAAAGGAGGCCACCAGGATTTCAAAGGAGGACTCCAGGATTGCAAAGGAGGCCCCCAGGATTGCAAAGGAGGCCCCCAGGTTTGCAAAGGAGGACTCCAGGATTGCAAAGGAGACCCCCCAGGAATGCAAAGGAGGTCCTCACGATTGCAAAGGAGGCATCCAGGATTGCAAAGGAGGCCCCAGGATTGCAAAGGAGGCCTCCAGGATTACAAAGGAGGCCCCCAGGATTACAAAGGACGCCCCAGGATTACAAAGGAGGCCACCAGGATTACAAAGGAGGACTCCTGGATTGCAAAGGAGGCCCCCGGGAATGCAAAGGAGGCCCCAGGATTGCAAAGGAGGCCCCCAGGATTGCAAGGGAGGCCCCCAGGATTGCAAAGGAGGCCTCCAGGATTACAAAGGAGGCCCCCAGGATTACAAAGGAGGCCCCCAGGATTACAAAGGAGGCCCCCAGGATTGAAAAGGAGGCCCCCAGGATTGCAAAGGAGGCCCCAGGATTGCAAAGGAGGCCCCAGGATTGCAAAGGAGCCCGCCGGATTGCAAAGGATGCCCCAGGATTGCAAAGGAGGCCCCCATGATTACAAAGGAGGACTCCAGGATTGCAAAGGAGGCCCTCAGGATTGCAAAGGAAGACACCAGGATTGCAAAGGAGGCCTCCAGGATTGCAAAGGAGACCCCCAGGAATGCAAAGGAGGCCCTCACGATTGCAAAGGAGGCCCCCAGGATTGCAAAGGAGGCCTCCAGGATTACAAAGGAGGCCCCCAGGATTACAAAGGACGCCCCAGGATAACAAAGGAGGCCTCCAGGATTACAAAGGAGGACTCCAGGATTGCAACGGAGGCACCCGGGAATGCAAAGGAGGCCCCAGGATTGCAAAGGAGGCCCCAGGATTGCAAAGTAGGCCCCCAGGCTTGCAAAGGAGGCTCCCAGGATTGCAAAGGAGGCCTCCAGGATTGCAAAGGAGGCCCCCAGGATTACAAAGGAGGCCCCCAGGATTGAAAAGGAGGCCCCCAGGATTGCAAAGGATTCCCCAGGATTGCAAAGGAGCCCCCCTCCCCGGATTGCAAAGGATGCCCCAGGATTGCAAAGGAGGCCCCCATAATTACAAAGGAGTACTCCAGGATTGCAAAGGAGGCCCTCAGGATTGCAAAGGAGGACACCAGGATTGCAAAGGAGGCCTCAGGATTGCAAAGAAGGCCCCTTGATTACAAAGGAGGACTCCAGGATTGCAAAGGAGGCACCAGGATTGCAAAGGAGGCCCCCAGGATTACAAAGGACTCCAGGATTGCAAAGGAGACCCACAGGATTGCAAAAGGAGGCCTCCAGGATTGCAAAGGAGGCCCCAGGATTGCACAGGAGGCCCATAGGATTGCAAAGGAGGCCCTCAGGATTGCGAAGGAAGCCCACAGGATTGCAAAGGAGGCCCTCAGGATTGCAAAAGAGGCCCCAGGATTGCAAAGGAGACCCCCAGGATTGCAAAGGAGGCCCCCAGGATTACAAAGGAGGCCCCCAGGATTGCAAAGGAGGCCCTCAGGATTGCAAAGGAGGCCCCCAGGATTGCAAAGGAGGCCCCAATACGGGAAGGGAGACCTCAGAAAATGAGAGAAGGCCCTAGGACGGAAGAGAAAGCCAGTGGATATGAGATGAGGTTTCGGAGACGTAAAAGCAGTCCCCGAAACGGGTAAGGTTCCACCAAGATAGAAAACGATAATCCAGAAAAGTGGCAGGAAGCACCTAATTCGGAAGAGGACGATATAAGATTGGAAAGAGACCCTATGATGCACGAGGAAGCCCCTAAAATAGGAGAGAATGGCCATTAAATAAGAGGGATGCTCCCAGGCGAGAAAGAAGGCTTCAAGACGGGTAAGAAGGTCCCCAGGAAATGACAAGGTAACTGAGATAGGAAAGATTGCGTGTAATTTGGAAGAGGAGCCACCTAAGAGAGAACAGGAGTCCACCAGGAGATAAAAGGCCAACCTTAAAATGGGAAAAGATTGAATCAAAACGCGGAACAGGAGGCCCCGAAGACGTGAGAGGAGGCCCCTAATTCGAAAAAGAAAGCCTCAAAAAGAAAAAAGGAGGCCCCTGCCGGACTCCAGAGGAGTCCCTCAAGATGGGGTAGGAGGTCTCCAGGGCCGAATGAGGCCCCGACGACCGGAAGGAATTCCCAGGAAATGAGAGAAGGCCCTTAAAATGGGAGTGGTAGGTAGCAGGTCTGGAAGGAGGCGAGGTTTCCAAAATTGAAGATCCCCTCAAGACGGGTAAGCTTTGCGAGGACAAAGGAGGAGGCCCACGAGGCGTGGCAGGAGGCCCCTAATTTGGCAGAGGATGACCCTGGAACATGAGAGGAAGTCCCATGCCATGTTAAAGGGGCCCCAGGATGTGGGAGGAGGTCCTCCAAAACGGGAGAGGAGGACCATTGAATATGGAGGAGGGTAGGACGGACGAGAAGACGTCCAAAACCGGTAAAGAAGCTCCAGGAAATGAGACGAGACCCCCTAAGACGCGAGAGGAGGTCTATAATTTGCTAGAAGCATCTGAAATGGCAGGAGTCGTGCCGGGGTACTTGAAAATCACGACATGGGCCCAAAAAGATCCGCCGGGGCCCCTGAAAATATCGCTGAGCCTATGGGTACCAAAAATGCACGCCCGGATCATGAAAATCACGCTAGGGGCACGATAAGTCGTACCGTTCTCCAACAGTATCATTTAGACACAAATGAAACCGGGGCAACGAAAAACAATCCGGACATGGATTGTTTTTTGGACTCTTGGGCCCCAACAATGACACTAAAAGCATCCAAAACGTATTGGACACCCACAAAGTGTCGAGGTCGCTAAAACTCGCGCTAGAGATCCAAGCAAATGACGTCGGGACACAAAAGATTACATTGGACTAAAAAAGTCGCGTCGCAACCTTCGAAAATCTCACTGGGGACCAAAAAAGTCGTGCCTGGACCCCAAAGGTTGCTGCTGCCCCAAAAATAAATTATCAACCGGAATGTCACTCTGCGCCCAAAAAAAACGGGTCAAAGTCCCCGCAAAACCCGTTGGGCACTGGAAAAAAACGTGTCAGGGCACCGAAAAAACTCGCACCTGGAGACCGAAGAATCGTACCAGGACCCAAAAATATCACGTAAGGACCTATAGAAAAAATAGAACTCCTTCGGTGGCCGCAGTGACATATCAAAGGGGCAAATGGCCCCTCCCTCCTAAGAGGGATATGCTCCCAAGAATCGAGCCGAGGCCCCCAAAAGTCGCGCTGGGACCACAAAAATTCGCGTCGGTCCACCAGAATTCGCGTAGAGGCTCAAAGTAAATACGTCGAGCCCCAGAAAACTCGCTCCGAGGCACGAAAATCTGCAACAGGAACCGCCAAGATCGCGTTGGGGTCACAGCCAAGTACAACGCGCCCCGCAAACTCGAACCGGTCCCACCAAATTTCGCGCTCGGACCCACAATTCGGTAGTACCAAAAATTTCGCGCTCGGACCCATCGGTAGTACCACAAATTTGGTCTGGGCATCAAAAATTAACGTCGGGGCTGCCAACAATTGGCGTCTATGGCCCCACATAGGCACCGTGTGACCCCCAAAGTCCCATCGGTATCCAAAGAATAAAGCCGGAGCCCTCCAAAATCAGGAGGGATTGCAAAAAAGTCCGCGTCAGGACAATGGTTCTGGAGCACCGAACATGTCATCAGATGCCTTGACAAATCGCGTACGGCAAAATCGAGGTGAGATACAAAAACATGGCACCAGGGACTCGAAAAATCATGGCAGGATTCGGAAGTTAAAGAAAATTCAGAAGAGATCCACAAAAATCGCGTTGAGCCCAGATAACTGGCGTTGGGTCCCGGAACCACGCGCCTGGGCGCGATAAGTCGCGCTGGGACCCAGAAAAATCGCACCGAAGCCTCAAAATCGTACTGGGGCCCCACAAATGTGCGTCAGAAGCCCCAAATAAACACAGCGGGACCCTAAAAGCACAACGGGGACCGAAAATGCGACTGGCCCTTCAAGGCGCAGTCTTGTAAAAAGCGGCAGGGTCCGAAAACATGCGTTGTAGCCATAACTATATATACCGGGAACACTAAAAAAAACAAAAAACAAAAACACCGGAAGCTCTCAAGGCACACAGGGGCCATATGACCGCACAAGGGCCTGAAAAGAGGCTGGAGCCGCAAAAAGCAACATGATCCCAAAACGAACAAAAATATCGGGCACTAAGTATACACATCGAGATCTTTGAAAGCGCCCCGAGAACTAAAAAAAAAATATTCGGTGCGCAAAAAGCAACAAAACCCTAAAACGAGCAGGGGTTTCGAAAATGCGTTGGGCCTCTAACAAAAATGAATTGGAGCCTTAGGACACATCCGTAGACGAAGAAATACGAAACGGGTCCAAAGAAGTACACTCAGGCAGGGCTTCGTTTCGGTAGCCAACCTGGAAGCATGTTTAATCAAAGATATGAGGTGCATCAAAGCTCAGCGGGTATCCGCATTTTTTCACCAGAAAATATAGTAAGAAGGGAACTAATGATAGAATTTAATTAATCTAATTTTCGCAGCGAACGCCCATACGAAGCATTTATCACGTCAGATATGGCGTAAGTCTATCATGTGGCAGCAATTAACAAAGCGTAGGAGGCCCAGCAGAATCCGTAGCATCGCACGAAGTGTGGCGAATGCGCCGAATGCGCAAGATGGGTGTGCACGTGCACTAACGTTGGCGTCGTGGCGACCGGGCACTATGAACTGGAATGTTTGAAATTGGAAAATTGTACATTTTAAAGTGATTTGTGCAGGTGTAATTTCAGCAGTGCGAGGTGACTTATCAAGGAATACCAAAAGAATACATTTGAACAGGTTGTGGGGGCTAGGGTTGAAATCCGACGAATCAGAAACGATAGTGGTAGATTAGGCCCCTCCACAGGATAATTCAGTTGATCACTAATTATTTTATTTAAAAAGTTCCCCTTTGAAAAAATAGTGGTCGAAATCGGAAGACTTTATTCAGTAGTTGGACCCTCCAAATACGTTTGCCCCCTCCCCTTGACGCAAATATGGGTGCGTCACTGGTCTCCCAATAATTTTCAGAAACTTACGCCCATGGAGCAAAGCCAACATTGCGGGGGTAAATTCCCCCTCACAAGCATACAAAACAACACCGATGCCCCACATTAAATGGGAGGAATGATGTTTTAAAATGTATTTTCTTCCTACAAAGTTGTCTTCTGTGATTACAGCCTGCATGATTAGAGCTTCCCAGCTTCAGTACCTTCTCAACGACATAATTTACAAAACGGTACAGCACAGCGATAACCATGGGCGTGACGGCGTGGAATTCGAAAGTTTTGCATTATTTATGCATTGTCATTGTTACATTGTTGCATTGCCATTGATGCATGGTTGTTCAATGCTTGTTCTTGCCGTGAATTTATTCGCGGAGTATTTATTATTTTAGCTTCTGTGATAAGTGCCTTGCAGCCAGCACCAAATGTTATGAAAAAAATTAATAAATCCCTAAGATAACGATCAGAAAACCAATTCAATCCACTTCTCGTTGTCACCTTCGCGAAATTGTTGTCCTGGGACTGAGAAATGATCGTTTAAGTTTGTTTATGAGATCAAGCTGGTGGGAATGACTAACAGTAGTGATGAACCTAGCTATATTCAGTTAAACTTGGTGAACAAAGAAGTGGGTTGATCAATGGGATATATCTTTAAGATATGCTCAGCACGAGCCCCACCAGCTCGCTACAATCTAGAGGCCAGCGGGAAGATTCTTCTCGTCGATAAAGCATAAAGATATTGGTTTGTTTTGGCACTGACGTATTTATCTACATTTGCTTATTTATACCCCGGTATGGCTCGGTTCTCAGCGAGAAAAAAAAGATTCTTGCTATTGCGCTTTGCGTAAATTATATACCATGCCGAGAACAAACAAGACATCAATATGAAATCATGTTCCCATTCGGGAACCATACTAAGAGCCTAAAAAGCAAGAGGAGGCCCTAACACAGTGGAGGCCCCTTTTCGGGGAGCAGGAGGCCCCCTATCAACATTGCCCCCCTGGAAGAATTTCGTGGCGACGCCACTGCTTGCAGTGTATTTTTCTTAGAGCTCCCGGTATGTTTATTTAGGGCTGAAACTCATGTTTTAAGGCCCTATCGCTTTTTGGGAGACTCTGTGCGCTTTGGAGGGTTAGTTGTACTTTCTGGCACCGTTGTACTCTTAGGGTTCCGCTGTGTATATTTGGGGCTTCTGACGCACATTTGTGGGGCCCCAGTATGATTTGGGGCTTCGGTGCGATTTTTTCTGGGTCTCAGCGAGACTTATCGCGCCCAGGCGCGTTGTTCCGGAGACCCAACGCCAGCTTTCTGGGCTCAACGCGATTTTTGTGTATCTTTTCTGGGGTTTTTTAAAGTCCGAATCCTGGCCTGATTTTTCGAACCTCTGACGCCATGTTTTTGTATCCCACCTCGATTTTTCGAGATCCGGTATGCTTTTCCGTATCATACGCAATTTTTGAAGGCATCTGGGAAAAAATGTTCGGTGCAACAGAGCCATTTTCATGACCCGGACATTTATTTGTTGTAATCTCTCCTTTTTTGGAGGGCTCCAGCTTGATTTTTTGGGATACCGATCCGGGTTTGTGGTATAGGTGTAATTTCAGCAGTCTGAGGTAACTTATCAAGGGATACCAAAAGAAATCCTTATAACTGAGTGGTGGAGTTAGGGTTGAAATCCGACCAATCAGAAACCATAGTGGTAGATTAGGCCCCTCCACAGTATTTGTATTTGCGAGATTTAACAAACCGATTCCATAAAATGGATTAATATTTGGTTTGTGTCAGAATACAGTCAGATACATTTCACAAACATGAGCAAAAATGAAAGCGGCAAGACAACAGTATACAGGGGAAAACCGAACACGTGAAGTCAATTTATAAGACGTTCAGCATCGTGACGAACTCGCCCCGTGTCCGAGAAGCGGAAGTGGCCGGCGGCAGTAGGTTCCAGGCCGAGGCTGCCCGGAAGGAGAAGGTTCTACGTGACATGCTGAGGCGGAAAGGCGGTGGCTCCAGTGTCCCAGCCACCGTCGCACGAGTGGAGCGCCGGGAGACATCCGACCGCCGGCGGAACAGACAACGGATCGCCTCGGGGGCTCGCGGATCATTCAGGGCTCTGAACACGGCGATGTTGTCGCGGTGGGTGATGAGGTCACGGACACTGCGCCAGCCCAGCGTTGCCACTGTCGGCGATATATGATCACGACGACGAGCCCCTACGACGATCCTAGCCCCGAAATTGATCGCCTTCTGCACTCGTCCAAGGTGACATTGGGCAGCCCCGCCCCATACAGTGAGGCAGTATAGGATGTATGGAAAGACGCGAGACTGAATTAGGAGTTTGCGTGCTTCGGGTGTGAGATGGTGACGGATATTGTGGAGACAGAACAAGGTGGAGTTGCACTTTTTGACAACGTGGGATATGTGCTCCTCCCAGGATAGGGTGCGGTCAATGATGACTCCCAGCATCTTCACGAATGGCGAGGGGGTTAGGACGTGACTGCCAATGTTGAGTTGGTAGGATGTGGCTTTTTTTAGGGATTGGGTCGTGCCGACAAGCAGTAGGGTAGTTTTAGTGGGGTTCATCTTCAAGGAGTTGGATGTGAAGTAAGACTGAATAGCAAGGATGGTGTTCTCCTGCCGGGATTTAAGAACGGGTAATTCATCAGGATGTGCAGAAAAGGACAAAAGCAAAGGACAAAGGAAAAGCACAGGACAATTTAGTTGATGACTAATTATATTATTTCGAAATGTAGCCTTCGACAAATTAGCGTTCGAAATCCAAGGACTTTTTAATGGGCGTAGGTGCCCCCCCCCCCTGCAAATCCGTTTGCCCCCTCCTGATTGACGCAAATATAGGTACTCCATTGGTCCCTCAATAATTTTCCGAAACATACGCCCATGGGGAAAAGCCAACATTGAGGGGACAAATTATCCCTCATAAGCATACAATACAACATCCATGCCCCATATGAAATGGGATGAATGATGTTTTTAAATGCATTTTCTTCCAACTAACTTCTTTTCTGTTATTACGGCCTGCATGATTAGAGCTTCCCAGCTTCCATACCTTCTCAACGTCATTTACAAAACGGTACAGCACGGCGAAAACGATGGGCGTGACGGCGTGGAATTTGAAGGCTTGGATTATGTATGTACTGACATTGTTGCATTGTTGCATTGTCATTTATGCATTGATGTTCAATGCTTGTTCTTGCCGCGAATTTATTCGCTGAGGATATATTTTAGCTCGTGTGACAGTTGCCTTGCAGCCAGCACCAAATGTTATAAAAACAAACAAATTCCTAAGATGACGCTAAAAAAACCAATGCAATCCACTTCTCGTTGTCACCTTTACGAAATTGTCGTCCTTGGACTGAGAAATGGTCGTTCAAGCTTTGCTTATGACATCAAGCTGGTGGGAATAAACAACAGTAGTGATGAATCTAGCTATATTCAGTTAGACTTGGAGGACTTAAAAGTGCGTTGATCAATCGCAGATATCTGTAAGATATGCCTAGTACCAGCCCCGCCAGCTCGCTGCAATCTAGAGGTCAGCGGGAAGATTCGAGAAAGCATTGAGACGATGGTTTGTTTTGGCACTTATGTATTTATCCAAATATTACTTATTTATACCCTGGTATGGCCCAGCTTTCAGCGAAAATGATTAGTGCTATTGCGTTTTGAGTAAATGATGCACTATGCCAAGAACAAAAAAAAACAAATAGGAAATCATGTTCCCCATCCTCGAACCATAGTATAAGAGCCTAAAAACAATATGAGACCCTAACACAATGGAGGCCCCCTTTCGACCTTGCCCCCCCCCTGGAAGAATTTCGTGGCGACGCCACTGGATGCTGAATGCGAATGCGAATGCGTTGCTAATATCATGGACATAGTTTAGCAGCCATTGCAAACTGCCAAGTTCCGTGCGTAGCCGAAAATGCTTGCCTACCAGAAAATGGGAATATTCCTGGACGAACACTACACAAGCCAAGAGCACTCGTTTTGTGACAGTGATTTTTCTGGGACTTTGTCAGCCTGTGGCTCCCATAAGCAATCACCTTCTCCTGTCCATTTTGTTCTTTGACCAACACCGCTCTTATCCCCTGGTTACTTGAGTCACTCTCCAAAGTGAACAAGCCAGCGTCTGATTGAAAACGAGGCAGAGCCACGATTGGCGCGTCCACTAGCGCTCGCTTTACCTTATCAAATGAATCTGCAGCCACAGCCGAGCACTCAAACCGAACACCCTTCCTGGTGAGGTCGAAAAGAGGCGAGGAAATCTGGGAAAAATTCGTAATAAATCGGCGAAAGTAAGCTGCCAAGCCCAAGCAGCTACACATCTCCTTGGCGGTGCGTGGCTGTGGCCACTCGCGCACCTTCCTGACCTTTTCTGGGTCCGTGGATAGACCTGCTTCGGACACCACGTAGCCGATAAAATTCGCCTTGTTCTGGAAGAACCGACATTTTGCTATGTTTAATGTCAGTCCAGCGGCTCTCAACCGCAGCAAGACTGTGAAAAATCCTTGCCATGTACAATAATGTCAAAATAGTGCACACAAATATCTTTTCCTAGCGGTCCTAGAACGAAATTCAACAGCTTGGCACCTGTGAACGGTGCCGAATTCAGGCCGAAACACATTCGCTTGTACTGCCAATTACCGAATGGAGTGGTTATGGTGGTTTTCTCTCGGTCAGCTGGATCAACCGGAATCTGCAAATAGGCTTTGAATAGATCGAGAGTACAGAACAAAGATGACCCTGCAAGTGCCTCCAACGAGTCGTCTATCCTTGGAATGGGGAAAGCCGGTAATCTAGAAATGGAGTTTAGCCGACGCATATCAGCACAAATACGGAGTTCCACAGATTTCTTGCGCACCAGACAAATTGGCGACGCCCAGGTGCCATCTGATTCTTCCAAAATTCCTTGATCCACCATTTCCTGGATCTGCGACTTTACCTGATCACAGAGGTGTGGAGGAATACGACGAGGGCTCTGTCGCACCGGGCCACGATCGCCAGTGTCAATCGAATGGGAGACTAGACTGGTGACCCCAATGAGGCCGTTGCACATTGACTGATGCTTTTTTAGCACGGAGAACAGTGTCTGCTGTTGTTCTTCAGCAATACTCGCTCCCTCCGGGTTAACTAAATTTGCAATCTCGACAGGCAGTTTTATGCCATGGGAGCCAGTCGGTAGCTCTTCTGAAAAACTCACCTCAAGGTTACCAAGCTCTGAATGTTTGGGAATGGTGATCGAGTCTGCGCCGACATTTCGAACCATTACCGGCAAAACATTATTTTTAACTTCGGCAACACACCGAACGACCTCGATGCCCGGAATTTCCAGTGTTGGCTCAATCAGCGCGGTACCATTGTAGGTGCAATGGTGAGCGAAGCCCGAACAAATTTGTTCCGTACCCGGAGCTATGGACCAATCATGCCCCACGACGACGCCACCGACGAACGTGACCTCGGCAGACATCGTGCGAACTTGCTTACTAGGTGTCAGCACCAGACGCCTCTTTGCCAAGTCAATTACGCAAGGGACTGCCCTCAAGAAATCCAATCCCAACAAGCACTGGACGTCTATAACAGGCGAGACACAGGAAAGCACCACCCTTTTTGGCCAGCGAACTCGGGAGGGACAGAAATGCAGCCAATGATGGTCAATTCAGACTGGGAGACAGTTTTGGCTTGCACTGAAGTCTTTTGCAACTTTACGCCCGACAGCTGATCAAAAATGTCTTGATGTGTTACGTTTATCATGGACCCGGTGTCGACCAAGCAAGTACACGCCCGACCGGCCAACACAGCAGGGAACGTCAGCTGCTCAGACAGCAGAACACTGTTCAGACTTTCATGCTTATTAGTTACTGGGACAGATTTCGGTCGGAGGGGTCAGTGACACCGTACCCCCGAGGCAGGACCCGAAGCCAGTTTCCCTGGTTGGTACACACTGGTGAGATGTGTCCACGCTGGTTGCAGGAGAAACAGACACTATTACGGTGCCGGCAATGAGCCACCAGATGATTGCGACTACCACACGCGTAGCAAACACGATCGGGCATCGCACTGCGGGTACGCCCCTCCGCCGCACCACCTGGCACAGAGCCAGAGGCGTTCACCGGCCCGACCGCCCCATCAATCACACGGCTCAGACGCGGCGGCACTAACTTTTTGAATCTGATCACAAATACCTCGGGAGGCTCACTAGACTCGAAACGTAATCACTTTAATTGAGCGTGCGCGTCCAGCGCACATGGCCGCCCAAACAGTGCTCGCAGCTCCGCGACAGCCAGACCCCATGTAGACAGTTTTTCTGTCGGGAGCGAATCATACGCGTCCCGTGCCACCCCGGACAAGCACAGGGGAAAGAAACAAGCCTTAATGTAATCATCGAAATTGTGTAAAGTGTAGTAAATGTTTAGATCAGCCACAAATCTGCCGAAAGAATCCTCTCCCGAAAATTTAGGTGCCGGCATCGACAACCCACCCCCCCCCCCCTCCCCAGGCCGGACAAGATACTCCAAACCTTCCTTAGACTCAATTATACTGACAAATAAAGTACGCAAAACAAAATTGCGACACAACTTAGAACACAGACACAACAAGCGATGAAAAGCGCAGAACTTACCTAAACGAAGGAAGCTGGAAGATCCGATGAGCCAGACCAGAGTCCACCTCAGTCTGGCCTGCGTCCAGCGGTCGGCCGTCTCTAGCAGACACCCGCCAGCCAGTCAGAGCGTAGAGCACCCGGTGCCGCTAGCAGCAGTCGGACACACTACTCGCCAACTCTGCGGAGCGGCGCAGGGAAGTCGAAGAAGCTGCAGCTCAGCTTGCTGCACAGCACCAGTCGCCAGGCCGGAGGCCACCGGAACCAGCGCAGCCGCGTCTTCCCGCCAGCACGGTACCGCGCCAGAACGGGGAACGGTAGCTCGCTCTTGAGCGCCGCGGCAGCACTACTATCCGTGCTCCCAGCAGCCGCAATCCAGCGCTCGCTCACCACCAGGAACAGCAGGAACCTCGGCCGCAGCAGGGACCCACGCAGGAGACTGGTGGCAGCCCAGACAGAGCAACGCCAGCAGTGGTCGACGGAAGCCACCAGGGCGTGACGAGTACGGCCACGGTCGACCGAGACCAGAGGTGCAGCCCGGAGCCCGCCGTCAGCAGCAGCCACTTCACGTTCTCCACTTGCGATGAATGCAGCAGCTTCACGAGCTCATCCACATGTCCGCGGGAAAGTGACGGACAGAATCCCACCGTTGCCGCCAGTGTAGACTCCGTGGGTAGGCTCCGCAGTGTAGGCTCAGTGTCACTGCTCGCTTGCGAACCAGACTCCTGGCTTCAGTTCCTGTATTTGCGGCACAATCTCCATCGGTACTCGGCCCGGTCACGGCCGGATAGCGCGCCGCACCCACAGCCTCGCGCCATCGCGTCCCGGGCTCGACCCCGGCTCCTCCACCAATGCGACCCAAGGTCACCACCGCATGGCCCCGGACGCGCCGCCGCAGAGGCACTCTCAGCACAGCAGCACGCGCGCACAACACGTGGCACCCGCTGCACCGCCGGCCGCGCCCACACCGCTGCTGCTCCCCTTGCGTGAGCCCGGTCATCACGCCGCGCACCGCCGGGCACGGGCGGAGGCAGTCGTGCCACAGCCCCCTTACATATATATATATATATATATATATATATATATATATATATATATATATATATATGTGTGTGTGTGTGTGTGTGTGTGTGTGTGTGTGTGTGCGTATGCGTGTGCGTGTGTGTGTGTGTGTACACGTGGCTACATGTATTTGTGCCTGGTTGCGGCCCTCCATGTGAACTTGTTAATACAGATATACAGTTTTACAGGGGAACGAGTCTAATACGCTGATTGTCGGCGCGGCTCGAACCGGATCGTTAGATAACCCTACAGAAGTGTTTATGTCAAATTCTGAGCAGTAGGGTGTTAATTAGCATCTTTGACGGTCGATCTGTCGCGGAACGCCATCGCATCTGCCCGCCGTCGCCTTCCGGTCAGACAGCGGCCCCGGCGGCGGTGACGGCGTCTCCAGCAGCCATAGGGTGCCACCTCCGCGCCAGCCAGCCAGCCAATGTCACAGCACCGCACGGGTGTGCGCACAGACGCTGCGGTGGGAGGAGCGGCGGGCAGGCGTGTGTGGGCGAGCTGTCGTGTACCGCCGTCGCCTGTCCGAGGCGCCGCTCCAGTCGGCGCGTCGGCGACGGTGAGATGAGCCGGCGTCGACGGTGAGATGAGCCGGCGTAGACGGTGAGACGAGCCGGCGTCGACGGTGAGACGAGCCGGCGTCGACGGTGAGACGAGCCGGCGTCGACGGTGAGACGAGCCGGCGTCGACGGTGAGACGAGCCGGCGTCGGCGGTGAGACGAGCCGGCGTCGACGGTGAGATGAGCCGGCGTCGACGGTGAGATGAGCCGGCGTCGACGGTGAGATGAGCCGGCGTGGACGGTGAGATGAGCCGGCGTGGACGGTGAGATGGGCCGGCGTGGACGGCGAGATGAGCCGGCGTGGAGGTGAGATGAGCCGGCGTCGACGGTGAGATGAGCCGGCGTCGACGGTGAGACGAGCCGGCGTGGACGGTGAGATGGGCCGGCGTGGACGGCGAGATGAGCCGGCGTGGACGGTGAGATGAGCCGGCGTGGACGGTGAGATGAGCCGGCGTCGACCGACGGTGAGATGAGCCGGCGTCGACGGTGACACGAGCCGGCGTCGGCGGTGAGATGAGCCGGCGTGGACGGTGAGATGAGCCGGCGTCGACCGACGGTGAGATGAGCCGGCGTCGACGGTGACACGAGCCGGCGTCGGCGGTGAGATGAGCCGGCGTGGACGGTGAGATGAGCCGGCGTCGACGGCGAGATGAGCCGGCGTGGACGGTGAGATGAGCCGGCGTGGACGGTGAGATGAGCCGGCGTGGCGGATGAGCCGGCGTGAGATGAGCCGGCGTGGACGGTGAGATGAGCCGGCGTGGACGGTGAGATGAGCCGGCGTGGACGGTGAGATGAGCCGGCGTGGACGGTGAGATGAGCCGGCGTGGACGGTGAGATGAGCCGGCGTGGACGGTGAGATGAGCCGGCGTGGACGGTCCCGGCTGTCGAACGGTGTTCGTCCCCCAGGGTGGACAGGTCTGGGAAAAGTCTCGGCCGGAAAGGGAAGTGTGGGGGGGGGGGGCGAGCAGATGACGAATGCGTGAGTGCGCGGTGGCTGTCAGTCTGGACAACCACCTGGATTAGTGGTGCGGATTTATGGGACGGCGTCGGTTTAGTCTGGTTGATATCTCTGACACCCATGACGCCAGTTTTGGACCGGGTTTGATGATGGAAGACAGAAATACCCAAGCCGAGATCAGACCAAACAGAAGTGCGTGTCGAATCGTCTTCGACCGCTAGGATTGGGGCAGGACGCGCTTCACGACTCAGCAGCTTTGCATGCCGTAAAGCCGACCGTCGGCTCCTCGCCCGGACTACACCGAGCGTTGCCAAGTCCAACGGCGAAATTACGCCTCGCCCCCCCTCCCCGCCACGGTGACTGGACGTGGAGTCTGCGCCAGCGTCGCCGATGGGACTGACCTTCGGCGATTGGACGGGCAGCGCTGTCGCTGAGTTTCCAAGCAACGATGTTTATCGGCGGCGATTAACGACACCACCCACGGAGGAAGTGTGCCAGCCGGCGCCAACGACCACACGGCGTCTGCAGCTGTTTAATAAACGTCCGGAGTGTTGCAGTGCAGGTTGAGACGAACGCTTCGTGTGGCGACAGACGTCCGATGGACTGACGTCAGCTGATTGTCCACCGACTGGGGGAGGGAGGGAGCTGCAGGTAGTGGCGCGGGCCTGATGTGTCTCGGAGCGAGAACAGACACGCCCGGCGGGCGGCGGCGGCGGCTTTCTGTGCCGAGTCCGGCCGTCGGTGCGTGTCGGGCGGTGAACGGCGCTGTTGAGCTAATCGCCGGTCGTCGTCGGTCCCAGGCGGGTGCCGCCTCTGGTGATCGGTCCGGTCTGTCGGCCGGCCCGCCTCGTCCGCAGCCGCTTCCAGGAATGCCGAGTGGTTTCTGAGAATGCCGAGTTTCTGGCCGGCGGCAGGTCGGTCGTCAGTGGGATCTCTCGGTCGGCCGTCAGTGGGGTCTCTCGGTCGGCCGTCAGTGGGATCTCTCGGTCGGTCGTCGGTGGGATCTGTTGATCGGTCGTCGGTGATATTTCTCGGTCGGGGGTCAGTGGGATCTCTCGGTCGGTCGTCAGTGGGATCTCTCGGTCGGCGCCCAACACATGTGGGCTGAAATTGGGCCGGCCATCCGCGCCGCCGCTTCACGACCCAGGAATCGACCGCTCACTCCCTCCTCCGAAACGGCTTCTAGGGCATTGCGAACACCTGCCCGATAATCAATACCGTATAGTGCGGCCGACGCGGTGGCGCGTTTGCCGAGTTGAGCATTGAGCAATCTCAACTCGGCAACTCTGAGGTACACCGCGCCGCGCTCCTGAGGCGGCGCGGTGTGCGGCCCCCACTGTATGCGGCGCTGGCCGTCCGGGGCTGCCACGCAGTTGCTGCCGGGCGGTACCGGGCGGGGTCGACTGGTGTGACTGGTGTGCCTGGTGTGACTGGTGTGACTGGTGTGACTGGTGTGTGTCGACTGGTGTGACGGTTGGCCGTGGCTCCCAGGTGGCCGGGCGCACGGACCGGCCTTGTCGGTCCTGGCCGGCGGCCGGCACCTCGCCTCGGGAGGCGGCAATCGCGGGCGGCAGCGCCAACGTCAGCTTTGTCCGAGGTAAGTGCGCCTGAGGGCGCCGTCATACGGCCGGCACAGTCGTAAGTCCCCTCGGTGGGGGATCACGACCCGTGCGCGAGGGGAATGCGGCGCGGGGGCGGGTGGGAGGGGAGCTGTGGCGCCGAATGTGGAGCACAGCCGGCGGGCATTCCTAAGTCTAGTGTTGTTTCACGTCCCGAAATAGGTGCTGAATCACTGCCGGGGGGGGCGCCGGCCGTCCGGAGGGCGCACGCCGGTCGCCGGTCGCCGGCGCCGGTCGCACTGAAACGCCGTGGTGTCGCCGGCAGGTCGGCCGCGCACGGCGTCGCCGGTCGCGTCGCCGCCGACGCGCGCTGCCAACGGCGCGGCCTAAATCGGTGTCTGGCAGCCGGCCGGCGGCGCGCAACAGTGTCGCCACGCGCGGCGCTGCGTGGGCACAGGCGGCGCCGGGCGTCGCCGCCCGCCGGCGCAGTGTCGAACGGCGCGTGTGGCCGACCGGTGGCGCGACGCGCCGGCGGCAGCGATGACGCTGCGCGACGAGCACCTGCTGCAGGTGCACGGCTCGCAGAAGGGCCGCTCGGCCTCGTTTTGCGCGGGCGCGCCCGAGGCGGCCAACGAGGCGGCGGCGGCCTTCGCCGCGGCCGCCGCCGGTGGTGGCGGCGGCCGCGACTCGACGGCGGCCGCCCGCCGCTCGCAGAGCTGCCGCGTGCCGGGCGCCCGGCCGCGCGTGCGGCGCCGCGCGCACAGGGACGACCCGCTCGACCTCGCCGACGGCGGCCCGCCTGGCCAGGAGTCCTCCTACCATCCGTTCCTGCACAAGGCGCCCAGCTGCGGCAAGGTGTTCTGCCAGACGCCGGCCGGCACGGTCATGCAGACCTACACGCCCGAGGGCTCGCCGGGCGCGCCGCGGCGCGCGCGCCGGCCGCCGCTGCCCAGCGGCAGCACGCCGGAGGAGTCGCCGTCGCTGGCGCGCCGGCCGGCCCGGGCCAGGACGGCGGCCGGCGGCGGCCAGGCCGGCGCCGGCCGCGGCTCGCCCGGCTCACGCTACAAGAAGCGCGGCCAGGAGCCCGACCCGGCCGACCCGGACGCCTACCGCCTGCGCAACTTCAGCCTCACCGCCAAAGGTAAGGCGCGCGGACCCTGAAGCCCACCGGGGCCGGGGGCCGCACGCTGGCACGCGACCACAGCCGACCCCGTGGCCGCCACGGCGCCACCGCGGCTGTCGGCGTGGGAAGACGTACGAGTGCACCTCCCCTCCCCGTCCGGCATCCTCCCTGTCGGCGCGGCTGGTGGCGGGCGACGCAGATGCCCGGCGGTCGCTGCGGTTCGCACGGGCCGGGGATGCATCGTTGTCAGGTAAATCACGGTCGCGGCCGTGCCGTGGCGCGAGCCAAGACCGTTGGATATGCTAATTGGGTGACGTCATTTCGCGGCTCGTCTGATGGTCGTATTTCCCAGCGATTTGGCAAGAGATGCTGTCCGCGAACATTTTGCCGACCAAAGCGTTCCGTCCCGTTGGGAATCCAGTAGTGCTATGTACAGTTTGCACGCTGCGAAGGGATGGACTCAGCCGAAAACGTGGCCGCTTTTTTCCTGCGTAGATTGCCGCAGGCCAGCCTATCATATGAAAAGCTGTTGGCTGAAACTCGCCAACGTCTCTAAATAAACACTGCTGGGAAGAAAAGCTATGAATACGTTGGCATCGTTAAGCACTTCTCAGTCAATAGCCAGGAGCTATGCCAGTGTATGCGAAGTTATATGTAGAACAAAGTTTTGAAGGACGCCGTCGCCGGCTCCTGAGAGCCTCCCCGTGTTGTGTGCCTAATGCCTCGCGGCATCCCACCAGCTTGTGTTGCCAGCTGTTGGCGCGGTGTATGGCTACACCATCCACAGACGGCGCAGGTCACTCCTTAGAAGGCATCACGGTCTCAATGGATTATGTCCCAGACCCACAAATGCGTGTCGGGATCCGCTTCTGAATCCTGGATTTCAAAATCATTTGATGTGATGCTTCAACCGGACAATCTTTTAATATCTCTTTTGATGGTCACGCGCCTTACTGATCATCCGGATCTCTCGAATAATTGCAGATTTTACCATGGAAACCGACAGGCGAACTCCTCCAATATATTTTGAAATTAACAGCTTGGCATTGCCGAGCCCTTCCAATGTTTTTCCCCTTTTTACCTCCGCCCCTGATTGTGGAGATATGATGTAGATAACGGCGCATTGCAAGAGGATCTTGAAGAGCAAGAGTAGACAAAAGACTTCGCTGAGCAATTTCTCGGGGTTTAGAGCCAGGGTCTTGTACCACTGGCTCCATTCCGGCCAGGATGGTTCCCGGAATCAAGGTGAAATAATTGCTTCTCATAGCATATTGATTTCCACAGGATGCTTAGATTATAGTAGAAGGACTAATCGGGGCTTTACGTGAATTTTCCTCTTCCTCGCCGATAAATCGATTTTACTTCAATATTGCCGTGGATAATTAATTCCCCAATCCCATCACCGGCAGAATCCTCGTCCAGAATACCGTTTCGTAAAGAATTAATCTGACTTTTGTTTAAACTAAATGAATCAACGAATGAATTGAATGAAGCTAACTCCAGCTTTGAAGTAGGAATATTCTCCTTCTCGAAACAAGCTAAAGAAACGACAGCCACAGTCAGCAATTAGTACTAATCAGATCCAAAACCATTCGTTTAGAAAACCCGACGAGCAGCCGCTAACAGGGAACGAATGAACACCAAGCCGCGTGGACTGCGAACCGCATGGACTGTGGTCAAACACACTCTCTCTCTCTCTCTCTGACCCAGAGTGGAATGGCGCGGATTAAGTCTGCGAGTGTTACATGATTACGTGGCTCTTCTCATTGGACAAATGCCCTCAACTGCAGTCATCGAACCCAATATTGATCTTCGATCTACACTGTAACAAGCTTAGCTTCCGTGATTTCTAAATGCGTGCAAACGAGGTGCATCATTCCGCTTTAGCACCGATTATAAATTGCCATGCTTAAGAATAGAGAGGTGCTGACTCGGAGCTGCGAAATCCCAGCGCCAGCACCATGCTGCTTGTTTGTTTGCTTATTGGGTGATTCACCACGCACGGCATGCACGACCATGGCTGATGGCGCCGCCCACACTGTTTCGCCGGTGGGCCGCGGGATTAGGAAATGTCCAGAGTGGTGCGCGAGTTGAACCCGCGACCTTGGTATCCAGAGCTCAACACCTTATCCACTCGGCCAGCTCCGCCCCGCACCACGCTGCGGTTCGCGCGGGCCGAGGATACTTCTTTGTCAGGTAAATCACGGTCGCGGCCGTGCCGCGGCGCGAGCCAAGACCATTGGATATGCTAATTGGGTGACGTCATTTTGCGGCTCGTCTGATGGCCGTTTTCCCCAGCGCTTTGGCAAGAGATGCTGTCCGCGAACATTTTGCCGACCGAAGCGTTCTGTCTCGTTGGGAATCCAATAGTGCTATGTACGGTTTGCACGCTGCGAAGGGATGGACCCAGCCGAAAACGCGGCCGCTTTTTTCCTGTGTAGATTGCCGCAGGCTAACCTGTCATACGAAAAGCTGTTGGTTAATCTCTCTAAATAAACACTGCTGTGGAGAGAAGCTATGAATACGTTGGCATCGCGAAGCACTTCTCAGTCAATAGCCGAAACCTATGTATGTGCGATAAGTGTATGCGAAGTCATACGGGGTAGAACAAAACTTTAATGGAGGCTGTCGCCGGCCCCTGAGAGCCTCCCCGTGTCGGGTGCCTAATGCCTCGCGGCATCCCACCAGCTTGTGTTGCCAGCTGTTGGCGCGGTGTATGGCTACACCATCCACAGACGGCGCAGGTCACTCCTGAGAAGGCATCACGGCCCCAATGGATTATGTCCCAGACTGACGTTTGCGATCTGCGCTGAACGCCGTCCCCTGTTCTGCGTGGAGGCCACTGTGCTCGACCCGTGAGGGGTGGTGTGCAAGGCCAGCTGCATGCCCCTGACTGGTCCACGCTGCTGGGGGATTCCAAGGCCACATGGTCTGCCAGGAGGGCACATCTTGGTGAGAGCGAGGCGAGCATGTTGGAATGCAATCTGGCGCGCGCCCGGTCGCATCCCAGTATTCCGGGTATTATCCCATTATCCCATTATTATGTAATATCTTTACGTGGTCGGTGTTATAGACACCACTATTGAAATTGCTATGTAATTGTAGGTATGTATCAATCGGTTTTTATTTTAAAGAGAAAGAAAGAGAAAAGTATCAAAAGAAGACAAATTATATAAAAAGGAGAAATAAAAAATATAAAAAGAAATAAAATATTTATGTTTCATTTCTCTTGGATATGACAGCAATAGATTTCTTCTCGACAACTTCATCTTATTCAGCTGGAGGGTTTCGAAGCTCATTAGGGAGGCCTGAAAGCTTCCGCCCTCACCAATCTGCATCACGACTGCGATGCCGCCAGTGCCAAGATCAACACGAAGCTCGGCCCACCAGAGTGGCGTTACAGCTGATTTGCCCCATCAAAGTTGTCGTCATCCACTCGACCAACATCGACCAAGCGATGTGGCAACGGTTTGATTATTTCGCCCATCAACTTCGCTCATCATCGCTCGTCAACTCTGTCGTCCCGGTGTACGGAAGGGGGAAGGATGCACCGTCAACTGGTGCTGCGGCTGCTGGTGTGTGTGTGTATCGCCGGGCATCCTTTGTCTTGGCCTCCATGACCCGCGAAATCATAATCAGGCAATGGTATTCAGCTGTACATTTTTGGGAAGCTTCATTGCTGGCGCTGAACTTGAGAGTGATTTCCTCCCACGCCTATATCTCTTCCTTGCCATCGTTTTGTCTGTCAGGCTGTGCTTCTTTTCAAGGAGTGCAATGCAATCTCTGACGGTTCCGATCCGTATGCATTTCCTCGGCTGTTGTGAGAACTTAGACCTCGTCGCTTCTTCCGCGTCAGCACGATCACCACAACACTGGCGAGACCGCGACAGTGATGCAATGCGACACTCACCCAGGTCGTGCACCCCTCCGGGTTTGAGGAAGACACCGACGATGAGTGATTCGTCTGAATGTACTGCAGGTGCGGAGATGTAGTGAAGTTGTGTTGGAAGTGTGTCAGTTGCGTCAAAAGTTGCAGCGTACCAATTGGATTTCCAGAACCGAAATGCTATCAAGCAATGAGATAGAACGCAAAGCTTACGACGATAAATTGGACTTACGTTCACTTGGATCCATCCAGCCTATATATCACCGAAGCAGTAGACGCGTCACGAAACCAGTAGCCATCCATCCGGCAGATTATACTGTAATTGTGTTGGACAGGGGCGGATACAGGGGGCGCTGGGGGCATACCCCCACCCCCCAGCCATGGACAGGTGGCACTACTCTGGCCGGCAAAGGCGAGAAGCCTTCAAGAAGGCTCGAGCGCTCCCCATTCCCTCCAACTGATACCAGATTTTTGAGCCGAGAAGGCCCTTTTCAGAGGAAAATGCGTAATACACCAATATTAAACTTATGCAATTGTATGCGCATAGTTCAGTATGCTCGAGTGCATGCCCTCAACAATGATTCTTCGCGAAAGGCTCCCCATATGAAATGTACCCCTCCCCCTCCCCCGAGGATAGTTCCTGGATCTGCCTCTGATGCTGGATATGGATTTGCTGGTTCGTACATGGCATACATTAAAGCGTCATGCCAGATGGCCATGGGTGAAATATACATTTCGAACGTAAAATTTGATTCATGCTAGATGATTAGTGTTGGGGGTCGCGGTATCTCAGTCGGTAGGGTGTTAAACTTTTGATCATGAGAATGCGAGTTGGAATTCCAAGACCGATGGGATTACCGTGCCCGTCCGCGACCAATCGGCCTGAGAGGTTGGACTTGTGCCTATATGACCTAGCAGTTGAATACGTCGTAAGATAATCCAAGGTTCTTCTTGAAGTGAGTAGTGTTATACCATGATTAAGCAGAATATTTTATGGAAATTTGGTGCCTCGCTTCCTCTAGTGCTTATTCATTCGATGTAATGACTTGCACTTGTGCAAGTTCCAACCTAACTGGTACTTATAACATGCCTTCTTGTGTACGCTATTTTGCTTTCCTATGTTGTTTGAGTTTTGAACAGCCTGCGGTCAATTTTTTCGATCGACATGCTAGACGTGCACATTACAATATGCTCAAAGGTTTTGTTTTTGTTTTGGTCTTTGGATATTGCTAAGAATTTACTACAGTATTGGACCCAACTATATGACTGGAAGAAGTGCGTGACCAAAATACAAGAACAGACTGTTGTGTACGAAGCACGTCTTTCTTTTAACTGTGGCATCTGGATTTGTCTACAGCTTCCGTCAGCATTTTTGGTGTGGAATAGTGTATGGCAGCTTCGAGTCGGTCATTCAGTTTTTGGTGACAATCTTTACAAGGAAGGGCAAACAGGGGATAGCACAAAAAGACGCTAATGATGTCAGGATTTTTTTCTTCCGGGGAGGGCATGAAGCACGAGTCCTTAAAAAGTAATTCCCCGTCGAAAAGCTTACACCTCTCGTAATAGCAACTTACGCAACCAACGCATGGAATACAAATTATCTAAATATAGGTGAGCTATTTGAACATTTTCCTAAATGCTGCGTAACGTAATCAAAATATTCAAAGTAGGTTAAAATTATTCGTTTTACACCGTCAGTGACAGTTGATGCATTTCATCGACGCTTGGCATTTTCTAGGATAACAAAGAAGTGCACACTCTTCACATGTTCACACGAGTAGGTGTATTCATTTGCTCTTAGTCACGTGTCAATGTCGTCATAACAATAACGACATTTTCGGAATTGATCGGCTCCTTTCGGGTTTTCTCTTGCTTCATGATATTGTGTTTCACATCATTACTTAAGGAAAATACGAACTCACCGATACTTGATGCATGAAACTTGTCGTTTTTCTATCGCATTGCATTGCAACGTTTAGTGAACTTTTCAAAGCGTCCGGCTAGCGCTTTGAATTAGAATGAATAAGGCACATCAGAATATTCAGAAATATAAATATTCAGAAATAGTTTAAGTTAAACTACTTCTGAATATTTTCCCCGCCGTATAAGGCTTGCAAAAGTGCATGTATTTGAGACGTTACACTACAAAAAATGTGCTGAAAAAAAGGAGAGGATTCCTCTCAGATCCTGTTGGACGCTGAGGGATGGCTACCAGCGGAAAAGAAAGGCTTTGGTGATTTGAAGTCGCTTCCTATTGTTTTTGCATGTCATATGCTGGTGATGTGCATGAGGTCATGTCGTGTTGTGTTCCCTCCGTGTTTTTCGCGAGTGTGAGCCTCTGGTGTGCCATAATTCCAGTGGCAGGCAGTCGTCATGATAGGCTGCTGGTGGTGTTGCCAATGTAGTTGACGTTCTTCGGACGTTTGCAATCTTCATATGGGCATGCTTGTAAACTACACTGATCATTGGTGGCCCGCCCTGTTTGTTTTTGCATTACCAGGTGCGTTGTTTTCTTATTCCTTTAATATATCATACACTTGGTTTTTCGTTGCGCGTGTTTTGGAGGGACGCAACGGCTAATTATATCTTTGGAAAATGTTTCCGTCTTTCCTGCAATGCAAGCAGGGTTCATTTTATGCTTGCAGATAAATTTATTTATCGACTTTTTATCAGCGGTTTTCATTGCTTGTTTTCCTCCCATAAACATGTTTAGGGACCGCCTTATCTCCTAGTCGATGTCATTGCTTGAATAATTGTCGTTTGTGAGCATCTGTTTAAGGTGCTAGATTTGTTCAGGCCAGGATGGACAAGAAGTACATGCTTTCATGGCTCGTCAGAGTAGGTACGGCGTGCTCCAGTTTTGCAGCGCGGGACAGTCACTATTGGCAGGCAGGCAGGCAAGGCACTTCCTACCATGTGCAGTTTTTTGTGGATGAACATCTGGTGTTTTCATTATGAAATCCACAGCAGAACGTCTAAGAATGGTGCATCCAGGCAGGGACGGATAAAGAAACTGAACAGGAACTCCAGGAGGGACAGAAGCATTGGATTAAAAGAATGGGTCTAATTATTAGCGAATGACCTAGATCTTGCAACAGGATGAAAACTATCACGTTTACAAAAGTGAGTGATGGTCGGGCCGAGTCGGTTCGGGTCGGGTCATTCATATGACATTATGTCGTTTATGTATGGGAGTAGATTCGCTGGAGCTGCGCTTATATGTGTTACACTTTAACAGCAACATTTGCAGAAAGGTCGTCTCCTCGGTAGCTTCTCTTCCAAATATATTCGGTAAATTACACCTTAAAAGATTCAAATAGCGAGAATAAGCCCAGAAACCTAATATCTCTGCCATAGTTTTCCATGGCGGTGTCTGCCACAAGATTTGGACCCTCACGCGTGGCCGAATAGGAATTTGAATGCATTAATCAGAAAAGCTCGGTTACGAAGCAGCCGACAATCATCTTGATTGATTTTCTGTGTGCGCGCGCTCCGATACGTGAACCACTTATCCACGGGTGTTGGGCACCAATTGTAATGCTAATCCGTGATACATGACCCGCCGGATAATGAATCATGTGAGACAGGCAGTGACGAATCTGAATACTTTGGCCGGGAATTGAAGGCGAATTAGTTTCCGAACTGGTGCAACAGCCCATGGTCCTTTACGCAGGCGTGGTGGACTGGTCCCGCAGAAAATGTGATTGGTCACCATCAAATCATTACTCAACCGTGGACTGTTCACCTAAACAGTGCCGCAGAATTTCCTACCCCTCGTGGTGCCTGGGGCGGGGGAGTGGGTCAATTTAACCGCCCACTGACTTCTGTTCTGTGCTAGATAGATATATGTGGTGAATGGCGTGATGAAATTATATCAAGCTTAGGTCGTTTAGTGCTTGCTGGATGAAAGGCATAATCATACACAGCATGAACTTTTAAATTGACACTCCTTTCAATGAGTGTATTGTCATCGTACACTTATTTGTGTTAGCTTTTGATGTGTATGGTAGTGCCCTTGTGTAACATTCACTTGTGCGGATATATACTCTGGCGGCTTTTCAATGCCTCGTGTAATGTCACTTGTTTGACTGTATATGATCAAGGTTTGTACCCGAAATATCATACGATTAATTTCAAACCTTCGAATCATTGTAAGGCGTGTCAATTTAAAAGTATTAACTATGTAATTGTACCCTTTAACTTTCCCAGTTACTTGACATGTACTCAGCTGCATCTTGTATTGGACCTTCCAGGTCAGATTAAGGAGGTCAATGTTGGGGTGTAGTCGGTCACCCGGTCTTCGCCGTAGTTGTCAGACTCTGGTGGCGAAGCAAATGAAATTTCGTGCGTCAGTATCGATGACGTGGTAGCTGAAGTCTTATAGTACACTGCCACGTGGAAAGGTCAAGGCCACTGATGAGGTCAAGGACAAGTATCCGGAAATATGTGATGAACATAGCTGATGTTTTGTTACAAATCGTACCGACGGAAAGGCAATGATTGTCACCAAAGCAAAGTCAATTGTGTCGTCTTCTTCAATGGAAAATTTCGGGCGTCATCCCATACATTTTTGTCGTTAAAATTTTCCAAATATTTCACATCGAATTGATTTGATGTAATCAAATCACGCTCATGGACGTCATTCACATCAGAAACGAAATCAGCGTGCAATATTTCCTTGCTCAGACATTTTTACTTCACATTAGTTCCGTGTTTTAGTCGGCAGAGCGGCTGCGATACGTGTACTCATGGAGCCATTCAGATCATATCTCAGCGACCAGACCTGATGTTAACCTCAAACATGGAACACTATTGGAGGATATAATTTGTCATTGCAAGTGTATTTCTAAAATTTTAGTTAGTGGCAAAGCTATGAGCAAAAAGTTTTCGTCCAGCTTAAACTTCCGTCTGACCTAGTGACCTGACCAAATGACACGTTTAAGAAATTGCATAGGCACTTACATTTCACTTTTAAGTGTATTTTGCACGGTTTGTTCCTGAGCATTGTTTCAACGCACATTTAGAAACCGCGTTGAGACGAAGAGTTGACTTACCTCTGACTGGCTGACTTACCTCAGCCCGGCATTGTAACAGATCACAGCTTAATTTCTTACTCAAGGTCTGTTCATCAATTATCGGAAGGATGCCAACTTTCAACTCAATGCCTTGAACGGTTTGGCAGTTATCTCAGGAAACCTCGACAGGATCAAATTGACACTGCGAAGGTTTAGTCTCCTAAATATTGAATTGTGCATGAAAGACATGGTCCTTTTGTCTTCTTTATTGAAGTCAATCGAATGTGCGACCGGTATGCCAGAAATATATTGACGTAAATAATCACCACAAATTATGGCTTGCCAGATTATTTTGCAGGACATTATTCGTGCTGTTATAATACGCATTTTCTCACGGTCGCTGTCGATGAGGTTAGTTTACTGTTGGAGTTTACATATATTTTTAAAGTTTACATTTATTTACTGTTGGAAAACATTTTGGTGCACCTAGTTGGCCCGAAATGCATGCATGCAATGGCTGTTCCGACGCCTGCTTAAAATACATTCGCGCTTGAGCACCGTGTCAACAGCTGAACGCAATTTCGTGTGCAGCAGCTCGAAGTTTCAAGTTGGTAACCTGGCAAGACGGTTTAAGAAAATAAATAATTTTTTTTTCAATTTTCATTTTGGTTGCATGTGTGGCAGACATGCCTTCATTTGCACTGTCTGTTGGTTCTTGGTTTTTACGACACGTCGACCGTTGAGTCATGTAGCGTCGCCAATCTCTCACGCCGATTGGTCGCGGGCGAAGAGTAGCGACAGGTGAGACTCGAACCCACAACCTTTCGATTGTGAGACGAGCATCGTACCCCTAGACCACTCGTCCCCTGCACTGTCTGTGATTCCGACTATTTTGCCTACCTGACAGGCACCTAGCTACTTGAAGAATGGTGACATATAGGTAGGCAGGCCTGCCTGGGTTGCCTTTGTAGGTTCTGATGAATTCCAGACGACATGATTAGATCACAGCTCTGTGGCTTAACTCAACTTTATATGAATAGTCCACAAACAACAAAATAGTACACATGTGGTTTATTTTTGCATACGATAAATTGCAACCCTTTAAAAAATGCGTAAATCGTGTGTTACAACGTGAAGCTTAAAGTGCTAGCCGTTCCAGGGCATCGCCATCCCTGTATCATTAATGTAACACGCCGATCGCCGGCATTGCCGATAAACTTCGTGAAATTTGCCGATAAAAACACGAATGAAAGTGCAACTTACATCAGCTGTACACCCATGATAAAGCTGGCGGTGCAATCGTGGTTGGTGGCAGCCCGACTGCACGCGATGTTCCCGTCGCGTTTTGTTCCGTCTTGTTTAAGTTACGCAATGCAGTACAAGTGGCATTACCTGTTGGACCTTGGAATCGGATTACACACTGGCGAGAAGTCCTTTCCCTCCTGCATTGGATTTGACGCACCCAGCAGCTATGCGTCAAATCCAGCGTGATTGGCTTTACGACGCACTCAGCAGCTGAGGCCATATGGAGTCGCCTGTCTCGCACCCTGGCGGGAAGGACAGGAACCGCGGTGAATCGAACCCCGTACCTTTGGCGTGCTAGACGCTCATCTGAACCACTGAGCTACTGACGCCCTCCTTTCGCTCCTGGGCATCCAAAGTGTCCACTTTTAAGCATATGCACGTTGTGATGTTTCTCATCCTCCCCAATCCCCGCTCTGTTGGCACCGTTTCACCATTGGTTTGTCTCCCTTGCCCTATCGTGTGTTCTTTCCGGAGCGTGGCTAGTTTCAACCGGTGCGGTGGGTATTTTTCGCAAGTGGCGTCGTTTCTGTTGCGAATACCTACGTGCCGTCGTGCACCCGTCCTGCGGGACAGAAAACGCCGGGACAGGAAACGACGAGACCGGAAACGGTGAGACGGGAAACAGCGAAACAGGAAGCGGCGAGACGGCGAGGCGGGAAACGGCGAGACGGGAAACGGCGGTGCCGGGAACGGCGAGACCGGAAACGGTGAGACGGGAAACAGCGAAACAGGAAGGGGCGAGACGGCGAGGCGGGAAACGGTGAGACGGGAAACAGCGAAACAGGAAGCGGCGAGACGGCGAGGCGGGAAACGGCGAGACCGGAAACGGTGAGACGGGAAACAGCGAAACAGGAAGCGGCGAGACGGCGAGGCGGGAAACGGCGAGACGGGAAACGGCGAGACGGGAACGGCAATCCAGGTTCGCCGCTGTTACTTCAACCGCCAGCTGTTGCTACCGCTCTATACAACGACAGTGTAACTTCATCGGCTGGCGAGTTGTCGGGTTAGTTCATTAGTCAGGTGCGCGCGATTTATTTTCCTAGTGAATAATCAAGATGAACTGAAGTCATCTGACCAGTCACGTCGGCCACGTAGCTTAATGCCAGGCCAGCAAGTCGGACGGTGTTGCACGAGTTCTAGGCTATCTCGCTCAGATAAGAGGGTTTCCCATGACGTGGCAAAGGTTGATGCGACAAATTAGAAATTGTGATACTTTTCTATCGTTAATGAGAGGGCGGAAAACCCGGAGAGGGGGTGATTCTCCAGCATGAACGTACACATGTGGAGGTATTCAAGTGGGCGGTGCAGTTCTTCGCGTGCGCTTGCTTTCACGCACGAGTGTTTCTTCCGACGGTTCGCAGCTCACAGGGCATGACATCAGACGTGGCAGCTGCAGCGTTAGCTGAGCACCCGCCGGCCCAGAGTCGCTGTGCGTCCCACCCTGCCCACGCTCGAGTTGATATGGGCGCCGGCGCCAACCGCCCAGCGTGAAGCTGGCTCCGAGTCGGGGCTATGCCCTGGCGGAGGTGTCAGCGAGCATCGCACCCGAGCATCGCACTCATGCACACAGCGCAGGTGACTGACTGCAGCACGGGCCTGCCATCTGATGTCCGGTTCAGCGCCGGCCGATGTCCGGGAGCGCCGCACCAACTCCGCCAACAGTGTCGGGGGAGGGGGGGGGAGCTGCAGAGGGAGGAAGTTCCGCACGACCGCCGCCGACAGTGTCGGGGAGCTGCAGAGGGAGGAAGCACGGCACGACCGCCGCCGACAGTGTCGGGGAGCTGCAGAGGGAGGAAGCACGGCACGACCGCCGCCGACAGTGGCGGGGGAGCTGCAGAGGGAGGAAGCACGGCACGACCGCCGCCGACAGTGGCGGGGAGCTGCAGAGGGAGGAAGTGCCGCACGACCGCCGCCGACAGTGTCGGGGAGCTGCAGAGGGAGGAAGTTCCGCACGACCGCCGCCGACAGTGGCGGGGAGCTGCAGAGGGAGAACAAGATGGAGGGATGGGGGCACCGGGGGCCGATGGTCCTGGAACGGATACCGTGTTGGGTCAGGGTCGTCGGATGTTGTCGAGCGATCTCCCGACAGTTCCGACACTGTACCTCAGTCTGTCGTCAGGGGAGGGGTGCCGAGCGGATACGGTGTTGGGTCAGGGCCGTCGGGTGTTGTCGGGCGATCTCCCGACAGTTCCGACACTGTACCTCAGGCTGTCGTCAGGGGAGGGGTGCCGAGCGGATACGGTGTTGGGTCAGCGCCGTCGGGTGTTGTCGGGCGATCTCCCGACAGTTCCGACACCACACCGCAGGCTGACGTCAGGGGAGGGGCGCCGTACTGGCCCCGGGGTGCTGTACTCCGGCCTGAGCGGGAGGTCCGGTACCGCATTGTGACGTCAGGGGAGTGGGGTGGGAAGTGGTACCGAACGCCGACCTGAAGGAGGTGGAACACTTTGGCAGACGGTACCGTGAGTGGAAAGGGTAGGGTACCAAATTGCGACTGGAGAATCAGATCGGATGAGGGGTACTGGATTGATGAGGGGTACTGTGAGGGGTACTGTGAAGATATGGGGATTGGCAATGACGGTGATCCGGGGTACTGTAATTGTACTGAACGTGATCAGGGGTACTTGAGTGGCACCGACTGTGATCGGACGCTGGAATGACGCTGACTGTGATCGGGATACTGTAGTGACACTGACTGTGATTCTGGATACCGGAGTGACACTGACTGATCCGAGGTACGGGAATGTGACCAAAACGGAAGTAGTGCCGGTGGCTGGTCACCGGAGAGGAGGGGTGTACCTGGGGAGAGTGGCCGGACGGCGGGCAGGAGTGGGGCTGTACCGGAGGCGGTGGTTGGAGATGAGGGGTGTAGCTGGGGCAGTGACTGGGCGACGGGCAGGAGTGGGGCTGTACCGGGGGCGGTGGTCGGAGATGAGGGGTGTATCTGGGGCAGTGACTGGGCGACGGGCAGGAGTGGGGCTGTGCCGGAGGCGGTGGTCGGAGATGAGGGGTGTATCTGGGGCAGTGACTGGGCGACGGGCAGGAGTGGGGCTGTACCGGAGGCGGTGGTTGGAGATGAGGGGTGTATCTGGGGCAGTGACTGGGCGACGGGCAGGAGTGGGGCTGTACCGGAGGCGGTGGTCGGAGATGAGGGGTGTATCTGGGGCAGTGACTGGGCGACGGGCAGGAGTGGGGCTGTACCGGAGGCGGTGGTCGGAGATGAGGGGTGTATCTGGGGCAGTGACTGGGCGACGGGAAGGAGTGGGGCTGTACCGGAGGCGGTGGTCGGAGATGAGGGGTGTATCTGGGGCAGTGACTGGGCGACGGGCAGGAGTGGGGCTGTACCGGAGGCGGTGGTCGGAGATGAGGGGTGTATCTGGGGCAGTGACTGGGCGACGGGCAGGAGTGGAGCTGTACCGGAGGCGGTGGTCGGAGATGAGGGGTGTATCTGGGGCAGTGACTGGGCGACGGGCAGGAGTGGGGCTGTACCGGGGGCAGGGCCGGAGAGCAGTGAGGCCGTAGACACAGGGAAGATGAGCAACAGAAGCCAAGGCAGGTCTCGCCTCGAGTCAGGTGACCTGAGGACGAGGGACCC
Organism: Ashinkailepas kermadecensis; assembly: GCA_034440615.1. NCBI lineage: Eukaryota > Metazoa > Arthropoda > Thecostraca > Neolepadidae > Ashinkailepas > Ashinkailepas kermadecensis. The sequence continues at coordinate 64,621 of JAOTOM010003633.1, forward strand.
CGGACAGTGACCGGTGGGAGGGGAGGGGGAGTGGCAGATGGCGCTGAACTGCGTCACCAGCCGCGCTGCCAGCTGACCTTAAAGCAGTGTCTGTCAGCGTAGCTCGGTGCCAACAAAAACCAACAGCGGATAGCGCTCCGACGGCGGGAGCCCAAGTGACAGGAACGACCGAGTTGTATATGCCGCTCCCTTTGAGACTCCACACGTCTGAAGCTGTAGCGGTCTGTCGTCGACTTAGGCCGCGCGGTACTCGGAAGACGGTGCTGCTAAGAGAGCGACGATGCAATCGGCTGGCCTTGGGAGCTGGTCGGCCAGCGTTGTGTTGCTATGAAGGGCGCGGTTGATCTATTTTCCTGGAGGGAGTGGCGATTTGTGTGGAGCCCTTCGTTATTGTTCAAGTTCCCGGGTGCGTCCCGAAAGAGATATCCGGTAAACACAGCCTGGCAGTGAAGCCTGAGAGAGGTTTGTCGTCACGTATGTGATCTTCTCTGCGTGCGTGACTGTCGGTGGGGAATTCAACAGATTCGCCTCACCGACACGCACAACTTGAGCTGCATCTTTACCTCGCTAGTTTCGGGGCGACATCCATTTTTTATCATAAAAACCTTCTTCATTTCTATCCCAACTGTTTAGCTCAAGTTCATGAATAGCAATGGTATTCGAAACGAAATCAGCGTGCAAAAGTACCCTGGTTTAGCCATTTTCGCTTCTGAATGGTCAGTATTTTAGCTTCTAGGGCACCTGCGATGTCCGTACTCTTGGGTTATTACAGACCATATCTCAGCGGTCTGAGCTGACTTGGACTTTAAGCCTGGAACACTATTAGAGAGCATAGTTGTCATTGCATAGCCATTGTTTTTCAAACTTATGAAGTAGTCACAAAGCTATGCACCAAATATTTTCCAGTTTAAGCCTCATTTTGACCTAAAGACCTGACTTGAGATCAGATTTTTGTATTTCACATTTGTTTGCTCCATACACCACTTGTTTAACGTTCATATCTTGTACGGTTTGCTCATGAGAAATGTTCCAATCTGCATTTAAGCATGGCATTGGGACGAGATCATGGCCCGCCTTTGATCTGCTCTAGCTCCGCAATCGCCGCAACTGTAACTCGGTGTTTTGACACAATATGTGAATATCAATCTCGGGAAGGCATGCCAGATACTAAAGCGATACCTCAAATGGTTTTGGGTGACCTCAGACAAACCCAACACGGGTCAAATCGACCTCCAGGCACTGCGAGGGTTATAATCGGAAATTATCCAGCGTGACGGCTTAAGTGATTGCAGCATTCAGTTTGATCGGCATAGCACAAAAGAAGCAATGTCATCATTGAGCTGCGCAGCTGCATTCGCAATTGCCCCCCCCCCCCACCGAGCGCGAGCGGTGCAATTTGTGCAATCGTCGGCGAGTCTGTGCACACCGTGCAATGAGTCGAATCGATGGCCGGCACCGTCCGGTCATTAGCCGGTACGTCGCGACAGATGGCCGCGGCGAGGTGCACCGCCGATCAGACGATTACGGCGGTTAGTCACTGCGCACGCGCGGTGGCGGCGGCCGACGGGCCGACGTGACCTCAAGTGGCCCTGGTGCGGGGCCGGCCGGCGCCCGGCGGCACGTGACGCAGGGGCACGTGACGCAGGGTCACGTGACGTCGCGGCGGCGGCACCGGGAAGGTCGTATCGACACTCGCCAGGTGTCGGTGGGTGACGCCGCCAGCTGGGACAATTTGTGCCGCCTCGCGGCCGGAGGCGCGCGCGAGGGGCGATAGTGGCGCGGGCGATGACGAGGCGGGCAATAACGGCGCAGGCGATAACGAGGCAGGCGATAACGAGGCGAGCGGCTCGTGTGGCTGTTCGAGAAGTCCGAAGCGCGACAAGAATACTGCCCGCGGAAGCACGAACACACCCGGAGTTTTTGTTTGTTTGTTTGTTTGTTTATAGAAAAGCTATATCCGAATAATGAGGAAGCTTTGCAGCCGTCCAGATAGCTCAGTTCGCCGTAGCGTCGGCCTGCATTGCTCTCCTCCGTCCTGGCAAGGCAGGGTTCGAGTCACCTCTCGCTCGCGTAGCCCCCGGCTGGGAGGGTCAGCTGGCAACTGGCCTTACACGGCCAGGGACGCGACACCGGGGCGGCCGTGTCGTCCGTGCATTGAGGGCACGCTAATCACTCGATCAACATTCTGCCGTTGAACTGGATTTCACGCATCGGGTGGTGGCGTCAGGGTTGACGAAGCAAGCTCTGCTGAGCTATGGCCTTGATCCATAAAGCCACCCAGGACGAATTTGGACTTTTCTAAATGCTCGTGGCATGACATAGCGGCTTGGGATTTTATTTTGCGGTAACCGAGGAAGAGATAGTGTAATATTTATTGGTGGAACGTCGGCTTACAAAGGCACTTTTGACCCTTCGCATTTTCCTGACATTCTGCCGCCCTTCTTTGAACATAGCCTTTCAACAATAATGTAAGAAGCATCAGGTCCTCACTTACCTCCAATACCCCTAACTGTGTGATTCGTGTGCATTTTGGGTTGCAGGTTGGCAGTTTATGTGCATATTGTAACCTCAACGTGTGCTAAGGTTGCAGCAATGCTATACGCAGCACACATACATCCGCTTCTAAAAGTTACAGGCGTCTCATTTAAGTAAATATGGTCAAACTAGCTTAACCTTGTTTAGCGCCATCTCCATTTGATTATAGCTGTGTAGCAATACACCTTTTTCAGTAGGATTGGTGCATAATTCAAATGGTTGTCTGAATCGCAGTTCACAGTCTAATCGGTAAATTTCAATTTAGTGCGAAAAGTTGTGTAGGTACCTAGAGGCTAACGAATTATCACGAAACAGGAATCCTCAGGCGGTTGAAACCATCTCTGTCGAATTATAATCCATCGCCTTCTCAAATATGGCGACTTGATGGGATTCGTGACCACTACGGCTACGAAGAACATACAGCGAACAACTCGACCCTCGTGATGACGAAATCTCACTGCTGGAAAGGCCTGAAGTGAATTTAAATAATGCTGTATATCCTGGTCACATCCTGAGATGACGGCCGCGATTTCCAAGAGTTCCTGTTTGTTTATTGCTCGACGCGGATGGCGGGGCAATTACGGCGCCTCCCGAAGCCGGCAGAGACAACTAACGAGCGTCGGCGCATAATGATGCTCGTTCGAACGGCTGTGCAGCCTTCGTCCGACGGGCTCCCAGAAATTTGCCGCCGCCAACACGACACCGGCGACGGTGTCGTGTCGTGTCTTCAGTCGCCGACGACGGTGTCGTGTCGTGTCTTCAGTCGCCGACGACGGCCCGACGAAAGTTGGCCGTGTTCGGCACCGGGGCCAGCTGGGCGGTCCGCGAGACAACTACACATTCCAGATAATTGGCGCCGAACGTGGACGAGTTTTTTTTCGGGTGCCGGCTTCACGAAACCGTGGCTGCTGTCAGGCGGGCGGAGGCGACTTCGACTCGCTGCCAGTGGTGGTGTGAGTGGCGTGGCTGAGGCACATGGAGGACGGGGACACACCATCTGGTGACCAGTGACCCGCGGTTGTGCGCAGAGCGTGCTGCCGTCAGGCTGCCTCTCCGGACGGAGACACACCATCCGGTCACCAGTGACCCGCGGTTGTGCGCAGAGCGTGCTGCCGTCAGGCTGCCTCTCCGGACGGAGACACACCATCCGGTCACCAGTGACCCGCGGTTGTGCGCAGAGCGTGCTGCCGTCAGGCTGCCTCTCCGCAGAGCGTGCTGCCGTCAGGCTGCCTCTCCGGACGGAGACACACCATCCGGTCACCAGTGACCCGCGGTTGTGCGCAGAGCGTGTTGCCGTCAGGCTGCCTCTCCGGACGGAGACACACCATCCGGTCACCAGTGACCCGCGGTTGTGCGCAGAGCGTGCTGCCGTCAGGCTGCCTCTCCGGACGGAGACACACCATCTGGTGACCAGTGACCCGCGGTTGTGCGCAGAGCGTGCTGCCGTCAGGCTGCCTCTCCGGACGGAGACACACCATCCGGTCACCAGTGACCCGCGGTTGTGCGCAGAGACACACCATCCGGTGACCAGTGACCCGCGGTTGTGCGCAGAGCGTGCTGCCGTCAGGCTGCCTCTCCGGACGGAGACACACCATCTGGTGACCAGTGACCCGCGGTTGTGCGCAGAGACACACCATCCGGTCACCAGTGACCCGCGGTTGTGCGCAGAGCCTGCTGCCGTCAGGCTGCCTCTCCGGACGGAGACACACCAGCTGGTGACCAGTGACCCGCGGTTGTGCGCAGAGCCTGCTGCCGTCAGGCTGCCTCTCCGGACGGAGACACACCATCCGGTCACCAGTGACCCGCGGTTGTGCGCAGAGACACACCATCCGGTGACCAGTGACCCGCGGTTGTGCGCAGAGACACACCATCCGGTGACCAGTGACCCGCGGTTGTGCGCAGAGCGTGCTGCCGTCAGGCTGCCTCTCCGGACGGAGACACACCATCTGGTGACCAGTGACCCGCGGTTGTGCGCAGAGACACACCATCCGGTCACCAGTGACCCGCGGTTGTGCGCAGAGCCTGCTGCCGTCAGGCTGCCTCTCCGGACGGAGACACACCACCCGGTCACCAGTGACCCGCGGTTGTGCGCAGAGCGTGCTGCCGTCAGGCTGCCTCTCCGGACGGAGACACACCACCCGGTCACCAGTGGCCCGCGGTTGTGCGCAGAGCGTGCTGCCGTCAGGCTGCCTCTCCGGACGGAGACACACCACCCGGTCACCAGTGACCCGCGGTTGTGCGCAGAGCGTGCTGCCGTCAGGCTGCCTCTCCGGACGGAGACACACCATCCGGTCACCAGTGACCCGCGGTTGTGCGCAGAGACACACCATCCGGTCACCAGTGACCCGCGGTTGTGCGCAGAGACACACCATCCGGTGACCAGTGACCCGCGGTTGTGCGCAGAGCGTGCTGCCGTCAGGCTGCCTCTCCGGACGGAGACACACCATCTGGTGACCAGTGACCCGCGGTTGTGCGCAGAGACACACCATCCGGTCACCAGTGACCCGCGGTTGTGCGCAGAGCGTGCTGCCGTCAGGCTGCCTCTCCGGACGGAGACACACCACCCGGTCACCAGTGACCCGCGGTTGTGCGCAGAGCGTGCTGCCGTCAGGCTGCCTCTCCGGACGGAGACACACCACCCGGTCACCAGTGGCCCGCGGTTGTGCGCAGAGCGTGCTGCCGTCAGGCTGCCTCTCCGGACGGAGACACACCACCCGGTCACCAGTGACCCGCGGTTGTGCGCAGAGCGTGCTGCCGTCAGGCTGCCTCTCCGGACGGAGACACACCACCCGGTCACCAGTGACCCGCGGTTGTGCGCAGAGCGTGCTGCCGTCAGGCTGCCTCTCCGGACGGAGACACACCATCCGGTCACCAGTGACCCGCGGTTGTGCGCAGAGCGTGCTGCCGTCAGGCTGCCTCTCCGGACGGAGACACACCATCCGGTCACCAGTGGCCCGCGGTTGTGCGCAGAGCGTGCTGCCGTCAGGCTGCCTCTCCGGACGTGCATCCTCGCCAGCTGGCAGGTCCGAAGACTCGGCCGCCGGTGGAGTGTCGACCGGTGTCAACTATTGGTGCAGTCTGTAGCCGAATTATGTTCGACGGCGGGCCAGGCATGGACGGTCGCTGGGCGCATAGACTGTGCCGCTTCACAGCTATTATCGGCGGTGTATGCTGTGCCGCTTCACCTATAGGCATTCCGTTGCAGTCTACCAGAACCACCACGGGCCAGCGTTCAAGGGCAGGAAGTCGCGTTCTCGGTCACCACGTGACCATTTGTCCTGCAGCCATGATATCAGATATGTGGGTGTATGCTGTCCTGCCTGGGCCTCGGTCCGGCTCACAGCAATGCCAGTTCTGTTAGAGGGCTACCACTGGACTCATGTCGATAAGGATGAATTGATCACTGTGGATCTCTGACTTTGGCAACACAGAATTCGATAAAAGGCTAGGAGCGCGGCTGCAAGGGGTGTAGTTAAATGGGAGGAGAGGTTTATGTTGGCAATCGGTCCTTTCCATTTCCTACAATGATACAAAGTCCATTTTCTTCACGTGCTTGATTAATTCAGACTGCACAACTAGGTCAGACCCGCCCGGCATCCGACGGGCTTAGTCTTATTTATGCTGCTCTCTTTGCGAGCTATTCTCAATAGGAATACACTCCGCATTTTGGAGGAGCTTAGCACGAGCGAATCCAATAATTGTATGTGCTCTTTCCGCCGACATTCCATACAATATGTGCTCATGTTCCGTGTGCCACCTCCCCAGAGTCAATGACCATCTCAGTTTTCCTTAGGTGTACGGGAGGGGGTATTTTGGATATCACGCATAGTGGCTCGAAGTCGCCAAATTATGCCAATGGACGTGGTATGTATGGAGTGGATACACATATCCTGATGTCCTCCTCCATTATAGCTTATCAGCAGCCGCTTAATGAATCATGAATGAATGGATGAACGAACGAATGAATGATGGCTATTTTCCGAATGAATGAAATGCTTCACGTAGGCAACCGGTGTCGCGGATGGTCGTCCATATAACAGGAATATTGCCGCGAGTCAGGAAAATATTGAGTAGCTTTTCTCAGTTAGGCGACCGAATTTTCAGTACCAGTGGAGATGACGGCACCTTCTGAATACGTGCGCTGGTGTGGCGTTATTCAGAACACGGTGTGGAGACCGGACCAACCGCTGTACCACCACTGGTTGTGGGGCGGGGCGGATCCAGGGGACAAAGGGTTCATTCCTCTGCCCCTCCCCTCTCCCCAAGTGGTCGGTTATTCGTTATTCGTTTTTACGACACGTCGACCGTTCAGTCATGTAGCGTCGCCAATCTCTCACGCCGATTGGTCGCGGGCGAAGAGTAGCGACAGGTGAGACTCGAACCCACAACCTTTCGATTGTGAGACGAGCATCTTACCCCTAGACCACTCGTCCCCTCCCCAAGTGGTCGATACTTCCCCGATTTGTTCAGAAACGTTGCACTAAGATGGCATCTTCTCGATATTTACAAAACATTTTATGAGATAAATATTGTCTTATTAAAATTGGACGAATGTTAGCTGTTAAATTCTGTTGTATGTATCGAAGTCCGGGATAATTTTGATCCTCCACCCACTCATACTTTTGGAATCGCTTCTGGTGGGAGGGATTCTTTACCTTCCAAGTGAGATAAAAAAAAATCAGACCACGTTCCACGACGTACCGCTATCCAGTTCTCAGTTTGACTGTCACGTTGTCTCTCCTCCCAGAAATTGAACATTGCCCATGTGGCTTTGTTTTGAAGAAAACATCTTACCCGATAAATATTCCATCGTCCCCAGACAAACAAAGTCGGCAATGACGCCAGTCCTCACAACAATATAGTAGCACAGTCGAATTGGAATTAAATATGCAAGGGCACAAATCCCGTCGGGTTCGGTTTTGAGCGCCACCGAGCCCGAGGTCAGATCTGTGCCCGACTTATGAAATGCAATGAAAATTATGAAACATAAATTTGGTCTCGAAGAAAAGTTCCCTAATATTCACCCCGATGCGCAGAAATATTTTTGGGCCTCCCCCCCCCCCCCCCCCCCCCTGAGCCCTCCTGTATTGGACAGCCTGCCACTTCACAACTGCCTCCCTCCCCATACCAAAGACGGCCGGTTTGGTCACAGCTGATGGCGGGAATTAGCACCATTTAATTCATTGCGTGTAAAGAAAACATACGACCTTCAATATACCAGGAGGTGCTGAGTTGACATCAAAAGTAACGTTAAGGATTATACTTTATTACTCAACGTTTCGGCCAGGGGCCATCGTCAGGAGTGATGTGAGTATTGGTGTGAGTATTAAACACCATTTCATTCACTGGATTGGGGTAAAACGGCAATAAAGCTGGCGGGGAAAAAAAATATTGCCCCACCATCCGTGGGTTTGTCATACACTTCATGCCAACTTTGTTACTCACCACAAATTACGGCAATTGACCCGACATATAGAATGCATGCCATTACAATAACCGAAGTTATGGCATGCATTGCCCCATATCCATTAGCATTTTTACTCATTTGAAATTACACCAATTGACGTGGCATGTACGACACTGACACCATATCATGATGGCCCCCTCTATCCCAATCCATCTGGAATGGGTGGACGTGGCAAACGCCTGCGGCAAGCTGCATGGGTATGCATCTGCATGCATCATACTTACAGTTGCGTTGGCATACATTTCAGAAACAATCGACACGTCAAATTAATCACTGGTACACCAGTATTCCACTGGTCTTTACCTGACCACAGGCGTTTATCACATGGATGCCCATCCCAATACGTTTCCAATGATTCCAACACGAACCCTACAGCCAGTGAATGCAGTGAAACAAGTCAAAACTTCCGTCTCCCACCGCTGCTCAGTCTACCGCCCCATGCCCCCAGTGCTTCGCCCAACTCATAGCCGAATATCGGGGAAGGATGGGCTCCGTCCCATGGTTCGTCCAGACAGACATTTTAAATGAAGAGTCATTGATAATTCAACTGGAATCGATGATGGGCGCGATATATTTTTCGAAAATCATATTTGTCGCAGTTTTTTTTAAACGCCGACAACGTGACTACTTCTCTGCATTGGGAGAATTCCATATGGGGTTCTCCCTCGGCGTGCAGCCGCGGTTCCTTGTGATCCGGGCGATCGGTGGCCCGGCCATGGCGCCCAAAATTTTCACATGTTGACGGAGCGGGTGCAAATTTTACGATGCTTAAGCATAGGAAACATATATTTTCTATATGAAATCCTTCCCAATGCAGTGTGGCTGGCGTGGCAGCACGCGCATAAGGGCATAATTTTCCGCCGATTCGGGCTTTCTGGAGCAAAACCGCCGGTCGGCGATGGCATGCTGGAGCCTTTTGGGACGGCCGAGTAGGCGTGTTTGTAATGATTCGGAGCATCAACGTTTGTAACCAAACTATTTGAGATGAAGAACATTTAAAGGTACCGCTGGCATCAGAAAACTTGCGGCTACATGTGTATGTCACTTTGAACACCGAAAATGGCGTTTTACAGGGGAGTTAATAGCGTGGCAAACCTAGCCGATGTTATGCGTCCAAACACCTCCCACTCTCGTCGCAGTGACAACTCCCGGTTGCACGGCATTACTCCCGACATTGCACGGACAACTCCCGGTGAATGTGGTCAATAGGAAATGTGTAGCCGTTGCATGGAGCCGAGTAATGCAAGCAGTGGCGTGTCTCCAAAACCCACTCGTTTTCCTGCGTAAAACAAATCATGAAAATCGTGGAAAAAGTGAAAAACTTCGCTTTCGCTTTTCATCCGCCCACCGTGTACACGTGTCACGTGGAGTGGATATCTTTACCCTCGCAAGCTTCACCACTGTCGTGGCTACACATTGGTGTTCATTTCGTGCCGATCGGACCATGGGTTCGGCAGCTGTGGCGCGCTTGTACTGGCCACCCGGCCCGCTGAAAATTGTGAAAATCCCAAGTCAATAAGGGCGAATTTATGTTTGAAGCCAACGGTAAGCGCTGCGTTGCCACTTAACCGGCTCTCTGGCCACTGTCGCGCGCGTGGGCGTCATAGCATTAGGGCGATCGCAACGAAACGGAGCCGTTGGTCACAGGAGAGTGCCAGCACCACACTTTACTACACTTTTGACCGGTACCACTCACAAGCGAGTGGCATTGTGCACGACATACTGTAGCGCCAATACGTGACGCGGCCATCGATGAAACGGAATTATAAGTCGCCATGTTAGGCCAGCGGGGTTTTGGAGGAAATGTAATCGCGTTAAATTAATGAATTGTGTGATTAAATTTCACATGCTTGTTTAAGGAACACGGGTTGTTGGCCTGACTTGAGGTATTACATAAGGTACACGTACTAAATGTATAGATGTATTACATAAGGTATGCAATTATATTATTTAATGCATTGTGCACTGCATGACAAACAAAATGTTCACATTTCTAGGAGCAGCCAAGCATATTTGTTGAGGCTGATGCTATCCAGCTCATTTTACACTCAGACATATTTGTTTTACATTGTTCCGCACGAAATAAAACCGGGTCATCCATCATTTTATTGTGCCAGGGAAGCAGCGTTGCAGCGTTCAAAGATGGAGCAGCATCTCAAGTAGTAATCGATGGATGCAAGGAAAGCATAAATAATACCGACGTGGCCAGTATAATAAATACACTTTCCAGGATCAAGGAAGTTCCGGAATATCTTGTCGCAGACGACGTCAACGGTGTGAAACTCAGTGCGACGGACATTCCGGACAGGCACCTATATTGGGCCACAGCTCAATTGACTCCAATGCCGTTTTTGGAAAATGTCTGGAACCAAGACGTAACTAATTTGCGTGGGTCGAGATCGTTTCCCCCCAAGATCAATTGGCATGGATACATTTATCAATTATTCCTGGCCAAATACCGTGACACAATCGCGAAACAGGCGTTCAAGCAAGCTAGAGTGGAAAGCAATATACGAACTGAACATGCTACCATGCATGAACTGAACATGCCACCATAAATCAACGAAGTATGCCACCATACACGAACTGAGCATACCACCATACATCAACGAAGCGTGCCACCATATACGAACTGAGCATACCACCATATACGAACTGAACATACCACCATAAATCAACGAAGTATGCCACCATATACGAACTGAACATACCACCATAACAAACTGACCATACCATACCACCATACATCAACGAAGCGTGCCACCATACACTAACTGAACATACCACCATACATCAACGAAGCATGCCACCATATACGAACTGAACATACCACCATGCACGAACTGAACATGCCACCATACACGAACTGAACATACCACCATACACGAACTGAATACCATATGTACCACCATATTTCACCACATACTAGCCGAACATGCCGCCATACATGAGCCACACATACCACCATGCATCAACGAAGCATGCCACCATATGCGAACTGAACAGACCGCCATACACCAACTGAATGCCATATATACCACCACATACGAACCGAACATACAACATGTCAATGAACGAACGTCAACCGAACGAACAGCATGCATGTCCGCCATGCATGAGCGGACACACAACCATACATCAACCAAGCCGAACACACCACCACATGCGAAGGGATGAGCACGAAATGTGCCATTATGGCTCGGGACAGTCAGCACGCAGACTAACCGAATGGAAGCCAACACTCGCCACGCCGGGGTTGGGTTCCGGTCACATCATCCCTCACCAGAGCACGCGATCCGCGCCGCTGAGCGCCACACAGCCTGAGACACACAGCCAGCGCCCGGCTCGTCTCGCGGTTTGCGTGCTGCGTCCGGCGGCAGCGAGTCACGGCGCTGTGCTCCGGCGGTGACCTGGCCTGACCTGACACGTGACCTGACATGGCTCTAGCCAGCGCCGCCCGGCGGCGTCACCAGCCAGCGCGTCGTCCTGCCGAGTCATCACCTGCGCGCGGCCGACTGTGTTCGTGTGTGGCTTTGCGACGCGCCGGCCGAGGCTGCGTGGCGTCGCCTGCCTGCCGCTCACGCCGGCAGAAAAGGCCGGCCGTCGCGGGGATTCGAACCGCGCACCTCTGGCTGCCCGGCCGCTCAGTCCAGCCGCTGAGCCGCCGCCGCCTGAGCCAGGTGGCCCCGAGGTACACGTCACGGACGGTCGACGGGCCGAGTGCGGCGCGTCGCCGGACCCGCTGACCGCCGCGCGTCGCCACACGACCTCGTGCCGACTCGCGGGTGCGGTCGCCGAGCCGGACTGATAGCGCCGGGGGCCGACCCGACCGAGGAGATTGCTCGGAGATGAGGCCGTGCTATTGAGGATGCACGTTGGTGATGCGGCAGGCGCGCATGCACTGCCGCCGCCTTTTCACGATGCATCCATTTTGCGAGTGCATTCAACAAGGACGCTGGTATTTCGTTGACGATGGCTGCTGTCGCGGAATCGCTGAGGTGTTGAGATTTTGAGGTGTTGAGGTGTTAAGGTGTTGAGGTGTTGATGTGTTGAGGTGTTGAGGTGTTGAGGTGCGGCGAGGTGCGGAATTGAGGTGTTTGGTGGAGAGCAATGGTACCCGTACTTTCTCACTTAGGCTGTGTTCACCTGGTGGCCGGTAGGTTCACTGATTAACTCGCCTGCCGCTGGTGGGGGAGGGACATTGGAATAAACGTCTCGCGTGCTCAAACCCATCAGTACAGTGTTTGACGACGCTTTAGCCGAACTATTATCGCGTGTTGATTCTCAGCAATGCATGTTCAGGACAGGGCAGGTGTCTGCCACCATAACAGTTCCGCGGGACAGGGCAGGTGCGTCTGCCACCACAACAGTTCCGCGGGACAGGGCAGGTGCGTCTGCCACCATAACAGTTCCGCGGGACAGGGTTCTGCCACCATAACAGTTCCGCGGGACAGGGCAGGTGCGTCTGCCACCATAACAGTTCCGCGGGACAGGGCAGGTGCGTCTGCCACCATAACAGTTCCGCGGGACAGGGCAGGTGCGTCTGCCACCACAACAGTTCCGCGGGACAGGGCAGGTGCGTCTGCCACCAGGGCAGGTGCGTCTGCCACCATAACAGTTCCGCGGGACAGGGCAGGTGCGTCTGCCACCACAACAGTTCCGCGGGACAGGGCAGGTGCGTCTGCTACCACAACAGTTCCGCGGGACAGGGCAGGTGCGTCTGCCACCATAACAGTTCCGCGGGACAGGGCAGGTGCGTCTGCCACCATAACAGTTCCGCGGGACAGGGCAGGTGCGTCTGCCACCATAACAGTTCCGCGGGACAGGGCAGGTGCGTCTGCCACCATAACAGTTCCGCGGGACAGGGCAGGTGAGTCTGCTACCATAACAGTTCCGCGGGACGGGGCAGTTGCGTCTGCTACCACAACAGTTCCGCGGGAAAAGTGCAGGTGCATCTGCCACCATAACAGTTCCGCGGGAAAAGTGCGTGTTCAATGAACAAACAAAGTTCAACCGATCAATCAATGATGAGCTAGGTTATGCTTTCCAAGGTGGAGACGATAGCAATAGCGGCGTTGCGATGATTATTTACACCATTGCACCGAAGCACGATTTGACATAAGTCAGGGCCTGGCGCAAGCGCGTGCTGGCGTGTGTATTTTGTCGAGACGATCGAGATGCTGGAAGTGCTCTGGCCCATGGGACGCCTACGTGCCAACACTTCAAGTAGGCGACCACTTGCTGGCGTGTGTGTATGTCGAGATTGCACGATATGATCGAGATGTTGGGTGTACTCCATTGTCCCGCGATGACAGTATGAGAGGACATTACGAGATTAAGTGACTTAAGTATTAACACGCGCACTGGAGGGGGGGGGGCGAAATCCGCCCACCCCTCCGGTTTTTCGTACATAACTGCAGATTGTATCAGTCGATATACGCTATTTTCTGCGTACCTGCTTAGAAATGACCGGCGCGTCGTTTAAAGTAAGAAAAATGGAAATCGGCCGAAATTTTTTCAAGTCAGGGGCCGTTAAAGTTAAAAAAAAATTATAGCGCCAGACCACAAAAATCGGCGCTGATGCGCTTCCCATATGTTCGCAAAAGGGAAGTGTTCTTGGCAACACTAGCGACTTGTTTGATGTATATTGATATGCTATATAGTTGCAAGGTCATGTTAGGTCATCGAGGTCAAGTCAGGTCAAGTTCATGACAGGTTAATGGAACCAATCTTGATCAACTGGAATCTTGTCATAAATGCACTACTGTTTGTCATTTGTACTGGTTGTCATTGCGTTTCCATGCTTTATTAATGTACTTCACTCCTTTCTTCGCGAAGCCGATTGCGCCGAGCTGCCCGACGGAGCAGTCGGGCGGGCGGCCCGGTTCCGGTAACTGGAACAGGTAACTGACCTGATAAAGTGCTGCTATATAGGTGACCTGAGGTCAAATGTCGGGTCTAGCATCTGTATTTCATCATTAGTAATGTCCAAAACACCATTGATGCCCATTTTGGAGCATTTAAACAAAATCACAGCGATCCATAACAATGACAAGCCAAGCCACGCAAAACAAGAAAATGTTGACAAATGTGACCTCATTTGACCTTGAAGATATTGACCTAAGGTCATGACATTTGTACACAATAGAGTTCACTACTGTACCCATCCACCCTGCGAATTTCGTTCCTCCAGCTTTAATAGGAGCCGAAATCTTAGGGGGGACGGAATCCGCCCCCCCCCCCCCTCCAGTGCGCATAATTTTCAGAGGCCCGCCAGGGCGCGTGTTAAGTGACATTAAGAGATTAAGTGACATTCCGTAATTAAGTGATGTGACGTTGCCAGCCTGTGCTGGCTCAGCTCCGCAGCACAGCTATTTGACACATGTCAACCATGTTCTTACAACGCAGGAAGAAAAAAACGTGAGTGAGCCAATTCCATCTCGTGAAGGCAGGCCTCGTGTTTCAGAGTCAACGTGCAACAGGTGAGCTGTGGTTTTGCTCACTGAGTTTACCGCTCACTCCTTCATAAGCAGAGCAGTGCTCCGCAATACTTTTCGTTGCCTACACAGTGGGTTCTGGAACGCTCCGGCTTGATATCTGAGAGCACGTTGCTAAGTGTTGTGGTCTTCTGTAGTCCCGATCCCGTATAGTATCCTTCAGTGTTCGCCTCGTGTATTTGCTGTTCTCTGCAATGTAGGTAATGTGTTCAGCACAGTGGCGGGCCAGCCATCAAATGTAGTAGAGCCCATTTTATCCCCCCCCCGTCTTGGGGTCTTTCTACGCCCCCCCCTCCTAATATTTTTTTCTGAAACAGCTCAGCTGAGACGTAAAGGTCAGCTTTGAACAAAGTGCATTGTAGTTCTGAATATAAAAAACTCAGCCGCGACATTTAGTAGAAATTAGAAAGTATGAATATGGAAAGCTGGATGTTTGTCCTACCTGATTCGCGTGGGCTCAGATTTCCTCTCCTTTCCATTCGTCACCGCCTATCGTCTAAACTCGGAGAACACTTCGTCTTGTGTCGCGCTATCACCAGCAGGATTACGGAAGTCCCATCAACGTGTCAACGTCATCCCGCGGTAGACAGGGGGAATGGTGTCGCGCGGCCATGTAAACAACACCATCATCGCCCGCACATCGGCCGAGTCTGAGCCGCGCGCGCCATCTGTCGGCAGGAATCGTCAACAGAGGCGACTCGTTTCGCCTGCGGCGGCCGAGCGTGCAGAGCGGCAACTCGCAGGCGGGCGGCGGCGCGCCGGCCGCCGGCGACCCTGCCGGCCCGTCGACGGCGGGCGCGGCCGTGCCGACGCCCGCGGGGCACGTCGAGCCGGTCAGCTCGTTCACCGTGGCGCTGGTGGGCGCCACCGGTGTCGGCAAGACGGCGCTCATAGACCAGTTCATGACGTCCGAGTGCACCAACGCCTACGACCACGACCGGCCGCGGGGTGAGTGTGTGCACCTGGGGTCGGAGACGCGAGATGGGGGCGGGCACGGAGGCGGGAGACGGAGACAGCAGTCGGACACGGGAAACGGAGACGGGAGACGGTAGGCGGGAGGCAGAGACGGGAGGAGGGAGACGGGAAACAGAAACGGGAGGCAGAGACGGGGACGGGAGACAGAGACGGGGACGGGAGACAGAGACGGGAGACAGAGACGGGGACGGGAGACAGAGACGGGAGGCAGAGACAGAGACGGGAGGCAGAGACAGAGACAGAGACAGAGACGGAGACGGAGACAGAGACAGAGACAGAGACAGAGACAGAGACAGAGACAGAGACGGAGACGGAGACGGAGACGGAGACGGAGACGGAGACGGAGACGGAGACGGAGACGGAGACGGGAGGCAGAGACGGGAGGCAGATACGGGAGACGGAGACATAGACGGAGACAGAGACAGAGACAGAGACAGAGACAGAGACAGAGACAGAGACAGAGACAGAGACAGAGACAGAGACAGAGACAGAGACAGAGACGGAGACGGAGACGGAGACGGAGACGGAGACGGAGACGGAGACGGAGACGGAGACGGAGACAGAGACAGAGACAGAGACAGAGACAGAGACAGAGACAGAGACAGAGACAGAGACAGAGACAGAGACAGAGACAGAGACAGAGACAGAGACAGAGACAGAGACAGAGACAGAGACAGAGACAGAGACAGAGACAGAGACAGAGACAGAGACAGAGACAGAGACAGAGACAGAGACAGAGACAGAGACAGAGACAGAGACAGAGACAGAGACAGAGACAGAGATGTAGACGGGAGGTGGGAGACGGAGACGGACGATGAGTGGGAAGCGGTGACGAATGCACGGCACGGGGACGGCAGACCGGGGTGAGGAACGGCGGACCGGGAACGTGTCCCGGCAGATGAGAGACGGAAAACAGACGGCAGATTAAAGTTGAAAACTGTGTTCGCAATCTGGAGCAGCGGGCGGGACCAGAAGCCACTAACTTGCTAGTCGGCCTTCACTTTTTGTTCGCACAAATCCACAACTACTACTCCGTGCAACGGGGCTCCGCTGTCGCTGGAGCGGCTGTCGACGTCGAAAACTTAAATCGAGTGGCCACACGATGGCCTTTTGCGGCGACCGGCGGCTCGCCCCTGACCGCAGCGCCGCCGATGTGGGACCGCCCTTGGATCGACGCCAACTGGCCAGATCGGTGGGCGGAGGTTGGGGGTGCGGGGGGGGCGAAATTAATAAGCATGCGCTGCGAGGCTTGACTACAGGCGAGCAATGCACATGCATAACGAGCTCCTCGGTTGGCCAGCTGCGCCCAAGTGTTTGAGTGATCACGGCGGCGCGGCTTGCGGCTACTGGGTGTGGGGAGGGGGAGGGGGAGGGGTTCGTGTTGGCCAGTGGTCGACATGCCGCAGAGGAGCTCGCAAGCAAACTTGGGAAAAGAAAACGTGGCGTCACATAGAGACTGACGTACGAGGCACATTAGGCCACTACGTTTTCGCATCCTAACTGAAGCCGACAGCTCCGACCGTGATAAACCCTGACGAGTCCAGCTGACGGCCTGGGCAGAGTTTTCAGCGGATGTGTTTGTGATGAAAACGGCTTGCATCCAAATTAGAATATATACTCTGTTTTGAAACCACACGAGTTTAAACCCAAATCGTATCCCCAGATCACGTCTAGATGCGACGAAAATCGTGCAGAATAAATTTTGCAAAAACAACTTCGGTCATCTTGGACTTGCCTTGTTGCGCGCCTCAGGTCCTCACTGAGGTCTCGCAAGCTGAACGCAATGAAATGTATTTGGCTCGCCATGCGGTTGTATGCTTGATTTGTAAGCTCCCCGAACTACCCGATGCTGTTCCGCAGTACTCTCCGCACGCAGGATGCTGTTCCGCAGTACTCCACGCCCGAAGTACCGTTCCGTGCCGCTTCCAACACGTGATTCTGTTCCGAAGTACTCCCCGGGCGCAGAGGCGACTCTTCCGTTGTGGACAACATAGCTTAGAATCCCGTTTCGCATCACTTCTCGGTTAGTGTGTAGTTATTCTCTCCCGGAATGTCATCCTGTCTGCGGTCACCTATCAAGCGGGATCCAACCCGGGGCGGAATGGCAATCCAGGCCATGCGGTGGCTGCGAAACGAGCGAACGCAAGACAGCCGATCGACAGCAAATTACCTTTTACAGCACAAGTTTGATCCGCGCGAAACATCGAAGTTTTTAAAGACTGAGCAAATTTGTTGAGATCCTCATTAACCTCGTATGAGTATATCGTTATGTTCGTACGTGGATATATATATATATATATATATATATATATATATATATATATATATATATATATATATATACACACATGGGTGTAGCAACTGGGTGGGGGGGGGGCTGGGGGACATGTCCCGCCACAATTTCTGAAAAGTGTCGATTTGTCCCTCTCAATTTTTTCCGTGTCCCCCCAAGCCTCAGCTACCTGAGTATCGTCGCCGCAAAATTATACTTAATCATTTATAAAGTGAAAATATATATATGCAAGAGAATCACCAAAAATACTAAAAACCGATCTAGCCAATCAATGGGCTTCACAGGCTATCTGTCGTCTCAAAATATCCGAATGGTAAATCAGCAAACGTTATAAATTTCTGCTTTCAGGCCATTCTTGAATAATATGAACCTTGACTTTCGCTTCTTCTGTTTTCGCTTGGGTGGAAAACTGTGCTCTGCTAGGCAACACATTTGCATTACCCCAAGGCACTATACGTCTTTGGTTGCATTACCCTGCTCATATACTGATATATCTTGAACAAATGCGACTCTGGGTGTCCTTTGGGTATCTTCAAGACCATTGAGGGAAGTTATGGGCAGCCTTAAGCAAGTACGTCAAGTTAACGTCGTATTCGTATTCGTATTCAGCGACGAGTTCGACATAGGCTGCATTGACATTGTATTGGCATCGGCATTCAGCAACGGGTTTATGATCGTTCGAATAAATTACCACAAATGCTTCTGCTTGTACTGAACACACCGCAAGGAACTACATAGGTCTCACATTACCACTTTAACTGTCAAGGTTCAACGCAAACCGGTTTCCTCGGTCGCCTCCCATTTTTTTTTCGTTTTCACCCAAACCTGCCCAAATCTGGTATCAAGCAATAGTCCGGGGTGCACCTCGAGTAACATTTCAAACCGGGACATGTCAATGTCAAACCACAAGACCGAAGGTTAGCTGAACTTGTTCGAAGTCCTCGCGCCACGCCGCTGTGTCTTCAATTTTCATCAAGTGGAGTCATTTGACGTGCCGTGTGGTACTCTAGCAAACTTTTCAGAAATCACATTAATTCCCAAAGTCAAAGGTCGAACTCATTTCTTCGGTCGCCCCGCGTTTCTTCGTTTTCTCCCAAAGCTACCCATGCTTGGTATCAAGGGATAGCCCGTGGGCAACCCTTGAGTAATATTTCAACCCGAGACATGTCAGATCAAGCCTCAAGGTCAAAGGTTAGTTTAATTTTCAGAGTCCTCGCATTTCGTGGCTGTGGCTTCAATTTGCATTATGTGGATATCATTCGACGTGGCTTGCCATACGGTATCAGAATGTTGAGATATCGAAATAATTTCAAAGGTGTTGAAGGTTCTGCGTGTGTACAATGACTGAGTGTAATAGGAATAAAACGGTCAAACCTATTTTTGTTTGCAGCCGTTGTGACAGCAAGCACTCTTATCCTAGGGGCTCCCCCAATAAATCCGTCATAACCTGCTCGGCCGGTGCTCTCATCGCTGGTTTTTAATTTACACTGCCACATTGCTGTTCCGGACATATAAAATATAGAACTTTTTCAAATTGTCTGCTTTCCTCTTAATAGTTCAACGGAAGTTGTCAAATTTGCAAGAGAAGCCAATTTCTTGCGAAATGAGAAGCGAATGCGCACAATTTCATAACTAGCCGGAGTTCATAACCGCGGAGAGCAATGTTGTAATCATGGGTAGATCCAGGAATTGTCATGGGGCACTTGTCTGGAGGGACCCCATTTCTTTGGAGCGGCGCCACTGCGAAAGCACCTGGAGGGGCGCCTCGGGCTGCAAAATCAGAGGGGGCGGGTTGCACACGGCCGTTCCTGAAGGGGCGCTTTTTCTTCCAAGGGGGTGCCTTTTTATGTCATAGGGGCGCCTCGGGCTGAACAATTCGAGCGGGTAAACTGGAACCTTTTCAGAGGGACGCCTTTTCCCAGCCTGAGGGATGCCACCTTCCACGTGGGGGTACATGCCCTCAGTGCCACACCCTTTATCCGCCCTGGTTGTCATTGCATCGAAATGTGTCCCCGTAAAACAGGAAAGCATGGGAAAGGTAATTGTATCTCCATATTTGCTACCATAAAACCATCGTGCAATATTTTACGTTTTTCCTGCCACAAGAGGGCAACGTTTAATATACTTTCAGCATTGCTCTATGGTGATCGTGAAACATGGTCCAGCACATACGACATAAAGCTAGATGTTCATAGGTAGTGATAAGTAGAGAAACTTGCCAATTTTGGCGGAACTTTTAGTCCCCAAAATATCATTTTTAACAATGGTAAATCTGAAAAATTGAAATACATTGAACATTGAATTGAAGTGGCTGAAAATGACATTGAAAAATAAGTGGCTGAAATCCAAGGATTTTTTTCGGGGGGGGAGAGAGAAGGCGCGGCTAGACCCCCCTATCCTGTTCAAACTTACCGCGCCCCTGCTTTGTCCCCATCCCCAACTTCGAATCCGCGGTTATATCGATGTATATATATATATATATGCGGAATTCCATGTTTGGACAAGAAATTTTGGATCAGGTGCGATGAATGAGCTGGAGCATTGTCATGATGCAACTGCCAGTTTTTCGCCGTCCAGAGGTCTCGTCTTTTGCGCCGAACTGCATCACGGAGTCGTTTGAGAACTTGTTGATAGTATTCTTTTGTCACTGTTTGTCCTTCTGGTGCGTATTCGTGATGCACAATTCCACGGATATAAAAAAACACAGTTAGCATCACCTTGGTTTTGCTTCGCCTGTCGCCTTTTTCAGTTCTCAAACGTTCTCAAACGACTCCGTGATGCAGTTCGGCGCAAAGACGAGCCTCTGGACGGCGAAAACTGGCAGTTGCATCTGCATGCTCCAGCTCATTTGCCTGATCAAATTTCTTGTCCAAACATGGAATTCCAGTCGTTAACCAACCTCCTACTCTCCAGACATGGCTCCTTGCGACTTCTGGTTGTTTCCGAAATTGAAGACGCCATTGAAAGGATCCCGTTTTGACAGTAGAGAAGAGATAATGCAAAACGCGACGGCGGAGATGAACACCATTCAATACAAGCCTTCCAGAAGTGTTTTGGCGTGGAAGGATCGGTGGGCTAGGTGTGTGCGGCGCAAGGGCCTCTTTGAAGGGGATTAGGGTCCCAATCCCGTCAGGTACGTAATATATTTTTTCTGGCCAAAGGTCGGATACATTTTAGACAGACCTCGTATATGCAGCAGGTCAGCGCCACACCGCGCCGACGTGGCATTCACTCCGGTGCATTTCAAGCCGTACCTGAGTCCTTCGTATAGATAACTGCTTGAAATGTGGTACTGACATCCATCATAGTCGTTTCTTGAACAGTTCGTTTCTTTTTCTCGATATTGTGATTTTTTTTCTCACTTTGACATGCTTAGCATTTAAAAGTGAAACATTAAACACAACAACAGCATAGCATGCTACGTGTCTACCAATTGTCTCTTGCTTCCCGTTTGTGGACATGAAACATCTCCATTCGTCCGGTTTCTGTGTCGATGTGTGTGCACCAATGCGTTTTGTCAAAAGTCGGCATACAGACGTCACTACGACTTCTCTCACGCCTGAATTATCATTGCCCTAGTTTTTCTTTGACAAATTTGTAGAATGGATTAAAGAGATCGTAACGGCTTTTGACACATTTCGTGGAGACATCTCAAGGCGCTTTCACGTTGCCGCGAATACTCCACAGAGGGGGAAGGGGGAGGTTTGACTCCCGTCAGTGCCAGGTTAAGATGCAGGAAATTCGGAAAGTAGGAAGGCCGAAGGGTTGCTTAAATATCTAGGTAATGACTTAGGCTATATTATTGGTGTACGTATCGCTTAGCGTAGATGACTGCAAAATAGCCTAGCTTGCTCAGTGCATACTAAAAGTGGCTGATTGAAAACAGTCAGACGTTTTGAGATCATCCCTTACCCTGGATATATCTGACATCAAATGACTATGACATTCGACATCTGACAGGAATGTGTTTTGCTTAAAATAATGACATAGGCTCTTGTCCAAGACATCAAAATGGCTTGAAGTTACTTTCCTAAAACGATTAAAAAAAATAATTCACCCGGGAATTGTCGAAAACGGCAGTTTATCAAAGACATAAATGAATGGCTGAGAAATATCATTAATTATTATTGACATTGCCTTCATTGGTAATTTGACCTTCATTTCATTAAGAACAAAGCCATCGGTGTAAATACTGTGATGGCAGTGCGGCAACTGCCCCTCCAACTTGAAAGCTCGGGAGGGCGGTGCCCCCTAAACATCCAGTAAACGATAAATTTGTATGTGGGTAAAAATATGTTCTTTAAATATCCTATGTATAGAAAAAGCAGTCGAAACCGGCTAATTTTTAGTTGGGTGGGGGGGGGGGGCGAAGGTGTGGCGTACTCTGGTATAGCATCTATTGTACTCATGTTGTGATGTTGTATGGTAAGCTTGTGTTCCTCCGTCCTCGCTGCAGTCTTCACAGCAAATGCTGAGATTGAGGTGAAGCAAACTGCAATGACGTCATTGTTGTCATCATTGGATACCGCTTTTGTCACGGTTGCACAATGTGTTTTCATGACAACCTTGTCAACTGTTGCATATCATGTGCTATTTTGGATACTTGTGAACTCCGGCTCTTAGCGCCTGTAGTAAATTGAAATTACTAATCTTATCATGGGCATCACATTTTAATTGTCCAACTCCCCGAAAGGGAAAAGCATGTCATTACAGCAAAAGATGTAGGGCTGGTTCTTCCGCAGACTGGGACACTGGCTTGCGGTTAGAGTGAGTGACCATTCATGTTCTAGCGTTTGCGAGCGTTTGCCGCATCTAGCGTTTGCCCGAGAAAAACTGCCAAAACTCGCAAAAATCGCGCTGTGACCCCGAAAAAGACGCGGGGTCTCCCAACAAGCTGGCATTGGACTCCAACAACCGCGACAGGGCCCCGAACAAACCGGGCTGGGACACCAAATAAATAGATCCGGGGCCCCAAAAATCGCACCAGGCCCCCGAAAAATCGCGCCGGTACCTGAAAGATTCCACCGGGGCCCGTAATAATTGAGTCTGAACCAATCAAAACCAAGAGGGTCCTCGAAATATTACGCCGGGCTTCGAATAATTGCATTGAGTGTCCAACAATTGCTGCACAGAACCAAAGAAGCCTGCTGAGCGTCCGCTTATGGTCAGGGGCTCTGCAACTTTGGTGTCGCTGCTGAATTTTTGGCGTAGCACCTGCCAGTGTGCATATAATAACGCACACACCATAGCCCGTGTCCAAGTCAAGGGTTTGGAGTCACTGGACTAGTGTTTAGGGTAGGCTAGCTTAGGTTTGATGGGCTTTTGCAAGTTACATTCTTGCCGATTAGCAGGCGTGTTGTGCAGATTTCGGGAGGGGAACTTACTCTCACCTCGCAAGTCAATACCGCCCGTTTCGCCCGTTTCGCCAACAATGGTGCTCGTAGTCTTCATAGTCAAAAGTATTGTTTAATACAACGAAGAATGGCTCTTAGATGCTCCTGGGTTTTAGACATTACGTGCAAAGAAAATATACGACCTTCAATATGCCAGGAGGTGCTGAGTTGACATCAAAGTAACGCTAAGTTTATACTTTATTACTCAACGTTTCGGCCAGGGGCCATCGTCAGGAGATGATGATGGCCCCTGGCCGAACTTCCTGACGATGGCCCCTGGCCGAAACGTTGAGTAATAAAGTATAATCTGTATCGTTACTTTTGATGTCAACTCAGCACCTCCTGGTATATCGAAGGTCGTATATTTTCTTTACACGCATAGTCAAAAGTAATGTTGTTTCACAAGTTGTGTTGACGTCGGCGCGGTACGCGCGCGACGAACTCATCCACTGCGGAGCGGCGGAGAGCTGGCGTGGCGTCTCCGGACGTCGAGCCAATGCAATCGGACTGTGGCTTTACGACGCACTCAGCAGCTGAGGCCACATGGCGTCGCCTGCCTCTCACCCTGACAGGAAGGGCGGGCATCGCGGGGAGTCGAACCCCGCACCTCTGGCGTGCAAGACGCTCAGCTTAAACACTGAGCTGCCGACGGCCTCGGACGAATGCTGCGCCGCCGACGGACTCATCGGCTCCGGAGCGGCGGAGAGCTGGCGTGGCGTTGCCGGACGCTGAGCGAATGCTCCATCGCCGACCAACTCATCGGCTCCAGAGCGGCGGAGAGCTGGCGTGGCGTTGCCGGACGCTGAGCGAATGCTCGGCCGCCGACGCGCGGCCGGCGCCGCTGGAGCGTCTCGCGCCGATCTCGCGTCGATGGCTCGGCGCGCAGTCGGGCGGTCGTCGGTCCCGATCTCGCGTCGATGGCTCGGCGCGCAGTCGGGTGGTCGTCGGTCCCGATCTCGCGCGTCGCCGTCCCCTGGCAACTGTCGCCAGTCGGCTGAATCATGCCGACCGCGCCGGCGCAGCTGCGCCGCCTGCAGCTGGTCAAACAGTCGAACTGGGCGCCGTCGCCCCCTCTCTCCCGCCTGCACACGCTGGGTGACGCTGGCTGGGTGCCGTAATGCAGCCAGCAGCTGATCAAGCCATCGGACTGAGCGTGGCGCCCCCTGGCGGATCCAGCCGACTTCGAAAAGTTTGACTGCAAGCGGGGGTGGAGAATCCGTCGTTTTTTTGGGCAAATTTCGGAAAATTGCCAATTCCTGACTGGTGCGTTGGGAAAGAAGTTGTTCAGGGCCGGGGGGAAAGAGGGTAGAATGGATAAAAAGACATGAAAGTAATCTGGGACAACCCTTTGCAAAATGCCTCCATGGTTGCGACAAGCGGCTACCGAACGAAACACGCTACGTCTGCTGTACGAGAAAACAGAGGCCGAGAGAAGAAAACAACAAGTTGATATACGTATCAGTTCCCAAGGCCCACGCATTGGAGAGCGCCTGGAACGCCACCTCGAGCCTCTGGGAGTTAACAACGCCCACGCGTCCGGACAAACCCCGAGGAGCAAACTGTGTCAACGTCTGAAAGGTCGAAGAGCTCGGGGCAGAGATCGGGGTCATCTACCATCTGGCATGCGAGTGCGACGCAACGTACGTTGGCGAGAGTGGTCGGTCGCTGGACGATCGCTAGAAGGAACACCGGAACGCTCTCTGCAAAGCCCAGCCAGAAAAGTTTGCTTCTTGTTGAATTGCTTTTTTACATCGTATGGCGTTAGCTGGAATGAATCGAAAAAAACTGCCCGATGTCCCCCTACCCTCAAGGGCATAGCCAAGGTAGAAGGAGCAGCCCCCTGGAGGGTCAGATGAGGTCCTCCAGGTGGACGCCTTGAGGGGCCTGCAAGGCCCCTCAAGACGCCCTGAGGGGCGTCAGCCGACGTGTAGGGCCCCTGTACCGGCAAAAGGGACACCGGGCTGACGGAAAGGGCCCCGTGCCGATGAAGATGACGACCCTACACAATAGTTATCACAATTTACTACTGACTACTTAAAATGCAAATATCACCTTTCAAATAGGTGAAGTAGTTACGCAAAGAAAAGCGCTATTCATATATTTATATCATGCAACGGGTGTGAGTGAGGCGTTCGACGTCTTCTTGGCACATTTCCTGCGGCGGAAATAGCCGCATCGCCAGTGGTAACCAATTACTTGTCCCGAACGCGGGCGCATCGAGTTCTCCGTCTTAAATAGAAAAAGGAAATTGAACCGAGCCAGAGTTCTGCCTTCTGCGTCAGCACAGCTCACCCAGCACGATGACTACATTCGTTTGGTAGCCTCATGCTGTTTTCAATCTCCTGCACCAACGGTTGCCGAGTTCGAAGAGCTGCTCGTCGATCTGGCCGTCCCGCGTAATTGACTGGACCTGCGCTCACCCCGAGAAAGTCGTCCCTCAGCCCAGTCGTGATTGACTGGACCTGCGCTCACCCCGAGAAAGTCGTCCCTCAGCGCAGTCGTGATTGACTGGACCTGCGCTCACCCCGAGAAAGTCGTCCCTCAGCCCAGTCGTGATTGACTGGACCTGCGCTCACCCCGAGAAAGTCGTCCCTCAGCGCAGTCGTAATTGACTGGACCTGCGCTCACCCCGAGAAAGTCGTCCCTCAGCCCAGTCGTGATTGACTGGACCTGCGCTCACCCCGAGAAAGTCGTCCCTCAGCCCAGTCGTGATTGACTGGACCTGCGCTCACCCCGAGAAAGTCGTCCCTCAGCCCAGTCGTGATTGACTGGACCTGCGCTCACCCCGAGAAAGTCGTCCCTCAGCGCAGTCGTGATTGCTCCCGGGCCCGTTTTGTTTCTGTATATTTGTTTATTCGCGTAAAATCAACAACAGACTAGTCGTCCGCTAATAGGTGAAGTCACAGTGTATGCAACTTTTGCAAAACATGTGATGGCAAAGAAGTGTGCATTGCAACAGTGATTGTAACATAAACGAAATATGTGGCTTAAAATAGTTGTAAATACTAGCCTTACGTATAGTTAAAGTGTCGAACAAAATGTCGGCACACACATGCGACAAGAAGAGTATAGGTAATAACTACCTATTGCTATAGGTCGCTACATGGCTGTTGCACGCGTCCGACCTCATCGGAACTACCAATGTATGTTCTCGCTGCTGCCTTGAAGGAGGCGGATGGTGTGTGAAATATATCTGCCGTGCGAAATTTGGAAAGAAAATCAATTAACAGTCCGGGAAGTCTGCAAAATACATCCGATTGCGTCGTGTTAGCACGTGCTATTGGCATGAATAGCGCATTTCTTGTTTCATTTAAGCCTTTAATTTAACCTTCCCCGTCTTTCCGGTCATATCCTCATGGGATACGACCGGGGGGATAACCCCCCCCTCTCTAATCTCCAAACTAAGCGTCGCACGAAAACGAAAGAGGTGTTATCGGAAAGCGCTCGACGAGTAGGGCCAGACACCATACCCAAAATGTTGTTTCCCAAGAAGAGTGACGTCACTAGGAGGCCTAGGGTTTCACGACTTACATCATGTTTTTGGCTCTGGGGAGTTCATTCTTGGGGAGACTTGAGAGATAAAAAAGTTATTTGGAATCAGAAAGGGAGGGCGAAATCGACCATGGCCCTAAAATGTTTCCCACCGAAAAATCAAAATTGCATTTTTTTAATTTCAAAGTTTTTAGTTTTCAATTTTCTTTAATTTTTATTTTTCTAATGGGTAAGAAAATTGTTTTTTTAATTTTTTTCTTCTAATCTCTAACGGACCGAGAAAACGGTGTTCGAAGTCAACTTGATCTCTTTAAAAAAAATACGTACTTTAGCCAGAATATTCGATTTTAGCTCTTATGGGCAAATATGCAAAACTAATAAGTAATCAAAAACGGAAAAATAGAACATTCCTCTCGTGCGTTTTGTTTCGTCTCTAAAGATAGCAAACCCGGAAAGTTTCATTACAATATCTTTATCCGTTAAAGCGTGACGACTGGTTGAACTTTTCTGCAGGTGATCTTACTTGACCTTGACTAACTCGTTCACCCTAGATGACATGACCTCAAAATTTTGACACAACATGCCAAATTCATATGGGAAAAGGTATGCCAAATTTTGGCGCGTTGTCGCGCCCCGTTCTTTCACCATCGGCGGAAAACCTTAGGGGGGGCGCATATCAACCCCCGCCCCCCCCCCTCCCCCGAGATGGCGCGGGTTAAACGCCCTCACTGTTCAAAAGACGGCGCGAACGCGCCGGCTTATGCATGTGTGTGTACATACATTACGCATGGTGCGTGGTGCATATGGGTGTGCATGCGTGCGTGCGTGTATAATTTTTAGTCTGACAAATTCGTAGTGTGAATAAGGGCGACTTTGAAAGGACGTGACGGATAATTCTGCATGGCGATGTCTTCCTATACATCGGAGCTCTTGGCTGTGTGACGGAGTAGTCTATTGAGGACGCACTCTCGTGCCTGAGTCACATCTGACGCTCTCCACGTGTTCTGCGGCACCAACAGCGATGGAACGTTCCGACTTAACGGGTTCAACACCACGTGGAAAGTTTTTTTTTGGCACGGCATCATAAGTCTCATGTTAAGTATTTTGCTCGAGTATATTTTGATGCCCTCTATTTGGAGTTTTCTCTGCCGTGCACACCAGCCAAGATAAGTACACTATATATTTGCACACCGCAGCGGTTCCGTTTTTCGACACCCTTGTGGAACAGTGTTGTTCACGTACTGGCTCTCGGGTTCCACGCAGTTGCGTGCTGTGCACACGGCGGGGCTGTTGCGATTTCTCGAGTCTTGTGAACAGAGCACTGCTCGAGTGACGACACGAGGTGAGGCCGTGCCCTCGGGGCATGCCACCGGACAGAAGGATCTGCTTAGAGCCAGATCAAGCCCGTGAACCCGCTTGCCGCGCTCAGCGCTGATCCCATGAACCCGATACCGCGGCAGCTGGTCGGTCAGCGCTGATCCTGTGAACCCGATACCGCGGCGGCTGGTCGGTCAGCGCTGATCCCGTGAACCCGATACCGCGGCTGGTCGGTCAGCGCTGATCCCGTGACACTGCGAACACTTCTCAGCTGCCGCCATCTCCCATGGGTAGGAGCCGCTAGAGGAACAGTCTGCCCGGAGTCGGACGTAAACCAAGGGCCTCCCACTCGGAAAGTAGACCTGTCAGCCGACTGTGCCTCCGAGGTGGCTCCGAGGGAAGAGAAGGGATCGCAGCGCACGTGTCCCGCCATCCTCCCACCGCTCGTACCGTCGGCAGGAGGTGGCCTAGGGGAGAAAGGGGATCGTAGCGCACGTGTTTCGGCATCCTCACATTGCTCGTACCGCCAGTAGTCCCTCCTGGCGGTACGTTCGTTGCGAGAACAACCTTGACATGTTTTCAGTTGTGTGTATTTTTCATGTATTGACATGAAATGTCAATACATGTAAGAAAGATAAGAAATAGGTGCAATTCAATGTAAGAATTGCTAAATTAATGGGATGTTGGGATGACGACCTTCATTGTAACAAAATTGATCCTGACCATGTGACTTTATCCTTATCCTTCCAGGGTTCAGTACATGGTGAACTTTGCCGCTCAGGAAAAGCAAGAGCGAAACATTTGGCACATACACGCATGTGGTAAACAGCTAAAATGTGACCTACGTTTAACCGGAAATTCGTCGTATTTCGGAAATTGCATAGTACCTCCATGGACATCCACGAACAAATCAACCGAAAACCCCCTCGCCCCGATCCAAAATCAGTGGCGTCGCTTTGGCTCCGGGCATCACAATTCCCAGCCAACCATTCCTCGAGAAAACGAAGGTTGTCGCCTGAGTGCGTTACCCCAAACATAGATGCTTGCCGCTCCTGTGGTGGTGACCATGCATCACTTGCGGTCGTGGTCCGACCTCAGGTCGTGGTCCGACCTCAGGTCGTGGTCCGACCTCAGGTCGTAGTCCGACCTCAGATCGTGGACCGACCTCAAGTCGTGGTCCGACCTCAGGCCGTGGTCCGACCTCAGGTCGTAGTCCGACCTCAGATCGTGGACCGACCTCAGGTCGTGGTCCGACCTCAGGTCGTGGTCCGATCTCAGGCCGTGGTCCGACCTCAGGTCGTGGTCCGACCTCAGGCCGTGGTCCGACCTCAGGTCATGATCCGACCTCAGGCCGTGGTCCGACCTCAAGCCGTGGTCCGATCTCAGGCCGTGGTCCGACCTGGGGCCGTGGCCTGACCTCAGGTCGGCAGCCGGTACGGCGGCCGGTAGACACACCAGCGCGCGCGCGCGCCAGCCCGCAGGCAAAGTGTGCCGACGGCTTTGGCGTCGAAACCGGCGCTGAACAGCTGGGCGGACGCCAGCTCGCCAGACGCGCGCGTCCGCCCGCCGCGCTGACCCACTCTGAGGAGCGCGCGTCCGCTTCACGGGCGCTGCTCAGACGGCGGCCCGTCTTAGTAACTCGGCTCGCCGCTCGCTCAGGCCGACAGCGGTGCCGTCACGCCCGTCCAATGGGCGGCACAACGATGCCGCCGCGCTGTCGGCTGGCAGACGCGCACACGAGCGGCATGGCGGGTGACGCCGCCGCGCTGTCGGCTGGCAGACGCGCACACGAGCGGCATGGCGGGTGACGCCGCCGCGCTGTCGTCTGGCAGACGCGCACACGAGCGGCATGGCGGGTGACGCCGCCGCGCTGTCGGCTGGCAGACGCGCACACGAG
Source organism: Ashinkailepas kermadecensis (assembly GCA_034440615.1). Classification (NCBI taxonomy): domain Eukaryota; kingdom Metazoa; phylum Arthropoda; class Thecostraca; family Neolepadidae; genus Ashinkailepas; species Ashinkailepas kermadecensis. Next base: position 94,487 of record JAOTOM010003633.1, read on the forward strand.
CGGCATGGCGGGTGACGCCGCCGCGCTGTCGGCTGGCAGACGCGCACGCGAGCGGCATGGCGGGTGATGCCGCCGCGCTGTCGGCTGGCAGACGCGCACACGAGCGGCATGGCGGTGCCCCTGCGAAGGCATGGCGGGTGACGCCGCCGCGCTGTCGGCTGGCAGACGCGCACACGAGCGGCAGGGGCCTGGAGACCGCACAGAGCGTATGCGTGTGCGCCGCCGTTTGTGACGGATTGTTTTGCACGGTGATATTTTTAGCATTAAAAAGATATGTTCATTATTTTTTTTTGTACTTTTTATTATTTTTAGTATTTTTATATTTTCTTTGCGTTATTTGTCTGGGGTATTTCCAGTATAAATATACAGTGTACCACGTTAAGGTGTGCCAAAATTGCGGTTGCCACTGAAGTCAATGCAGGGTGTGTGAGATGACAGGTTATGGTGGCAGGATGTAGTTAGGTGGCAGGATGGTTAGGATGACTGGTTAGGTGGCAGGATGGTTTTACCCACGGAGGTGGAACAAAACGTAATGTCAACCTTCCAGTGCTCGTCCAACGTTTCAACATAGTGCATTCAAGTGCAGGGATGTGCGAAACGTGCGACAAGCGCGACACATCTTGACTAGAGGGCATCTAACTGTCGTTGAAATGGATTGGTTTTCGATTAACGTGTGCCGAAATTGAAAATGCTATGTCTGAAACCGGGCTCCTCTGTCCAAGACGAGGCACGTATGCCGAATGGCGATGAACTGTATCGAACTGCCCTAATCGGCTGTTTTCATTTATGAAATGGCTGTGTTTCCGTCGAAACTGGAGGAAATGAGGCTCCGTCTCGACGGTTGCTGTGAGAGCACAGTTTCAACAGGTTCACAGCGTTCTTTTAACGTTTTTAACGTTCTGTTAACGTTCTTTTAACGTTCTCTTAACCAATCCGTATGATCCCTAATCCTGTGTCTACATACCTATAATAACCTTGCCCCCGCTTATCCAGCGTCCATGATCCTGTACCTAAAGCTCTATAATAATCTTGCCCTCGCTCGTCCAGCTTCCCTGATAGTATCGCATGCTGGTTCTGATTGAAAATATTGCTGGCGTCGAAGTGTGACATTGAAAAACCTAACCGAAATGCAAAGGAATGCATCAGCTAATGACAAATAGCAACAGCGTCCTTTATTCCCAAGCACAAAGGATCCAGCGAAGCTGGACCGCGATTTCGATCGTGGATGTGTCATCAGTCGACGTCATATCTGGAGATTCCTCGAGATGTGGGCAAAGGGGATAGAGCATCGTCTGGGGCGTTCTTAGGCCAAACTTGCCGGCTTGTTTATATGGTAACGTACGAGGAGCGGGAGTCAGATAAAGTGGTGTGGGGATGGCCGAGTGGTTGAGGTGCTTAGCTCCAGATTCCAAGGTCCCAGGCTCAACACTCGCACCACTCGTGGCATTTCCCAATCCTGCGGCCCACCGGCGAAACAGTGTGGGCGGTTCCACGAGCCGTCATTGTGCACAGAGTGCGTCGTGAACTATCCAACAGACAAACAGTCAGATAGAGTGTAATGGACACGGCAACATTCGTCGTGTTGCGGTTGTGACAGCATTCACCGCATGAACAGCAACAGCGTTGTCGACCGAACTTCCCAACATCACGTCCACAGTTTTCCGCGTGAGCCGTGCGCTCGCCGTGACTCAGGCGAACCGTAGCTCGTTGTCATCATCACCTGACGTGTCCTGGGCACTTCGTAACGAGCAGCGTTGATTCAGGACAGCCGCCCGCACCAACTTTGCCGACTTTACGCGCCGTAACTCAGTGATCCTGTCACCCAGCTCGCCGAAGAGGTCGACTGGGGTGCTGGGGCACTTCTGACTCTACGTGCACTTGGCCCGGTTCCGGCGCCGGTCTATCTGACTTCGCGCGTTCCAGTATCCATTCAGTGGGCCAGTGGGCCAGCAGTTTGGTTCGGCAGTGCAGCAGCCGCGCTCCGGTACGGTCTCGGCGGAATGCGCACTGTGGCGTCCGGGAGCCAGTTTTGTTTTTTTGCTGGTTATAAACGACTGGCGGCGCGTCGCGGACTGGACGCTCTGAACGTCGGTAATGCTGGCGCCATTCTTTACAGTCGCCTAACTGGTAACCGAAGCCAAACGAGAGAATATGAAGAAGAGAATATATTTGTAGCGATCACCGTGCGCTGGCAAGGTCACTAGTTTACCTGCGTACCTCCTCGGGGAAATTGAGTCCATGTTTTTAATACCACCACCTTTCGCCAACTATCTCCCGAGTATTGTATATCTTCTGATTATATTTTACTCAAGCTCACTCTTTTGTCCTGCAAAAATCGGTCTTGTAGCGTTATGCAGAGCATGTTGTAGAATCGTGTCATGCATGTGTATGTATGCTTATCAAAATATGGATAACTTCTGACCATGTAAATTAGATCAGTTGACACGTGCTTGTTTGTTTCCCTGCCCTGCAATGACAACGTGACCAAGGTGCGTCAGCCAGCGAACACACGGTGGAGAGTATATTAACTATCAAGCGAATAATTTTCGCTTAATATGGATATTCGCGGGCTTCTTTCACGTCGGTTTTCGCTGTCTTTCGCTGTCACGCGTCTCCTGCGTGCGAGTTGGAGCACGGGGATGGCAAGTTGCCCTGGCTGTTCTGGCTAGGAACCTAGCGTCCCTGGTCAAGAATTTGGCAACATTAATGCCAAGGGCGTCGAGCAGAAAGAGCCGACTCGAAGGTCGCTCGGCCCCAGATATCTTCGGGCTGTCTCTCACAGCTTGCTCGTGGAGTTCCAAACCGGACGTCTTCGTCTGGAGGACGCCACAGTAATGACCGTACGGGGTCAGTTGGGATCTAATTCGCCGAAGGTGTTGCCGAGTTCAGTTTCTGAACCGTTCGCCGCATCGCTTGTAGGTGTGCTTGTGCTGTCAGCACACGTGTGACACAAGGAAGATAATTTTTTTAAACTGATTTTCAAGTACTTTAGTGAGAGTATTTCCACCGAAAAACCGGGTTTGAAAATGGACGTGTACTCGAATATCGTGTGGCATGTGCTTTGCTGTGGAGTGCGTGTCATTTATTTTGGAGAAATTGCCTTAATACTCGATTCTGTGCAAAGGACAGGAAACGGCAGGCTCAATACCACAGGGTGGCTCATGATATTCCGCCACTATTTCCGGTCATTCAGATCATTTTCCTCTCCTTCGTGTGAACTCCAATTCGACTGCAACATATGCTCTCCCCATAATGTTCTGGCGGTGCCACACCTGAAGCTTTACCGGTTTTCAGGAGCATCGTTTTATTTCTGGGTCCCTAGACCCTCAATGTCTCAATGTCTCAATGGCTCAATGTCGCTCCACCTTCACGGGTGAAGAGTTCAAAGTGCAACCCCCATCAGCTCAACTCAGACTTTTCCCTCGAACATAGCAAACAAGACCTTCCAATTCCTTGATTCAGTTTTGTTCAGTCAATGTGATGTGCCTCCACCATCCCTCATCGTTGCCATCACGCGACACCCTGCCGGCTGGTGTTGTCACCGTGACAATGTTCTGCCCCAGACTGCACTGGTCTGCTTTGTTACTGTTGTTACTGTGGCCTGCCCCTGACTTCCCCAAAATCTACCGAGTGGTGATGTGACCGTGCCCGTGTTCCACCTCAGGTAGAACACGGGCACGGTCACATCACCACTGTGGTGGAATCAATCGATGCAATCTAAGATTGCGTCGATTGGCGTTGCTACTGAACACGCGGACTGTGCTGGCTGGTGTTGCTACTGTGGCCGTGGTCTGCCTCAGACTGTGCCGGCTGGTGCTGTTACTGTGTCCGTGTTCTGCCCCAGACTGTGCCGACTGGCGTTGTTACTGTGGCCGTGTTCTGCCCCAGACTGTGCCGACTGGTGCTGTTACTGTGGCCGTGTTCTGCCCCAGACTGTGCCGACTGGTGTTGTTACTGTGGCCGTGCTCTGCCCCAGACTGTGCCGGCTGGTGTTGTTACTGTGGCCGTGTTCTGCCTCAGACTGTGCCGGCTGGTGTTGTTACTGTGACTGTGTTCTGCCTCAGACTGTGCTGGCTGGTGCTGTTACTGTGGCCGTGTTCTGCCCCAGACTGTGCTGATGGTGAGCAGAAGGTCTGCATAGAGCTGGACGGAGAAGAGTCCGAATTGTGCTTCATCAACATCAACAACCCAAAGGTACGCCAAAGCCCATGTAATGCAGGGATTAATGGCCGTGATGTACAAGCTGCGATGCAATTATGTTCGCTAGGCGGGCAATTATGCCACCGACGTCGGATGAAAACAACTCGTGACATCGCACATTTAGTGGCTGGTGCCGGGAATAATTTCTGGCTGCATTTGTGTTCTAAGTGTTTATCCCAGCGGAAATATGACAGTCGGATCAGGTTGTATCGTGTGGTCCAGGCAACATGCTACTCCGATGCCTGCTTCCTGTCGTTCCCTGCAAGCGCATCTGGGGGGGGGGGGGAAATATATTTGTTTTTATTTTGTGAAATACACAACGCAGATAAATTAGCTACAATTGCCTTCTTCTTATTTACTTAAGCAGCTCGGAGCGTCGTTCGTTTCCTCACTTCCAATTAGTACAGAAGATCCAGGTCGAAAGTTCCATTCAGAAGAAGAAAAAACATCGTAAATTCGTCGTCGTCACCGTCGCCATTTCTAAGGTGACAGTGACTCCAAACTGACAGTGAACAATGTTTCAACTGCCAGGAACACTAGGAATTGCGCTACACCACTTCGCTGGGATCAGGTTGAGTAGCATCGAAGTTCCCCAGGGCGGTATAATTTTTTTTTATGTTGACCCTCATTCACCTGGAAAAGCCTGGACTTGACCACTCCAGGTCCAGCCTGGAGAAGTCCTCCAATCCCCCGCCCCCACCTATGCCCTGGAAATTGCACGTCACCAGTCAGGTGAGTTGGAGATGTTGGGGGCGGAATCATTGGCATAGGAACAGGGGAAGGCAGGGATCATGTGCTCTTCAATTTCCCTGAACCACAACAATCGAACCTATGAGCTTTACCTGGGGGAGGGGGGGGGGGGCTTTAGGGCATGAGCTTTGCCTAGAAACAATCGAATAAAGAATTGGCTTCGTCACGTCATAGTGTACACGTCCCCACTCCCCTGATGGAACCTGCCTTTTCCATTTTCTACCACCCGCATTGTGAATGTAATTTTTTCCACTGCGCGTGTCGAAGGTCATGTACGCCCGTTGATATGAACTCATAAATGTGAGATGCCTACTCGGTTGGATATTGCGCGAGATACGGTAAGCAGCTCTCCAGCTTCCCAGAAGCAGTATCTTCAGAGTTGTTGGAACACCCGAGAAAGCAGCTATGCAAAATGGCTTCCAGAAAATTTAATTTACAGGCAGCGGCATCAAGCCCATGCACATGTCAGAGCTGAACTAAAATGTTATAGACCTGCCAGACTGTGTTGATACGCCAGTGCCTTCGATAGCCTGCTGGTGACGGTTTGTGTCGAGAACAAAACTGCCAGCTGATGGTGGTTGGTGCCGCAGAGGTACACCAGCCATGGTTCACGTCGCAGGAGTGTCAGCTGGCGATGGCGTAGAATTACGCCTGCTGGTGACGTCATGTGTCTGGCAGACACACTATATCTAGCGACGGCTTATGTCGGGGTGCCGGTGGTGGTAGCTTGCGTCGGCGGTGCCGGTGCGACGATTAGTGTCGCAGGTGTCGCGCGCCCGGCGACACTTGTGAACAGGTGTTTTTCGACAACTGCCGACGGTTGTCGACGTCTTGACTGCCGACGGTTGTCAACGTCTTGACGACTGCCGACGGTTGTCAGACGGAGCTGACGATGACGCGGCCGCCGGACGCCCTGCTGATGGTCTACTCGGTGATTGACAAGGCGAGCTTCGAGCGCACGGAGCACGAGCTGTCGCGGCTGCAGGTGCTCGACCTGCTGCGCAACCGCTGCCTCGTGCTGGTCGGCAACAAGATCGACGTGGTGCGCAGTCGCGCCGTCGACGAGGCGGGTACGTGTCGCGCTCGCCTCCAACGGGTCCTCGCCAGGGTCCTCGCCCCGTGGTGCTGCGTCCTCACTCCGGTCTTCCGAGCTGCGCGCCCGTTCGGGTCCGCATTTTGACCTACTGTGCTGTGTCCTTGTTTTGACCCACTGTGCTGTGTCCTCATTTTGGCCCACTGTACTGCGTCCTCATTCTGACCCACTGCGCTGCGTTTCCATTCTGACCGACTGTATCGTGTCCCCACACTGGCCATGGCTGTGCTGCGTCCTCACTTTAATCTTCCGTGCCGTATCCTCACTGGTATTGCATCCTCGTCCGGGCTTCTATGGTGCGTTCTCATTCTGCCCCCCCCGTGCTGCGTCCAAATGTCAGGCCTTCTGTGCTGCATCCTCGCTTCGACACACCTTACTGTGACCCCAATCGGGGCTCCGCACTGTGACCTCAAGCGGAGCTCCAGCACTGTGACCTCAAGCGGAGCTCCCGCACTGTGACATCAATCGGGGCTCCCGCGCTGCGTCCTCACCCCGCCGTCCCATGCTGAGTCTTCTCTACATCGATTAGTCCTCATTTCGGTCTCCCGTGCTTAGTCCTCATTCTGCCCCCCCCCTCGCGCTGAGTCTCGGCAATTGTTTCGCGACCTGCAACACGGGTCATATGGGCCATTGCAGACATAGGCGCCGCTTGACCGACGGGGATACAATTCAATTTTACACCTGGACCGACAAAATGTGCTGCTGGTCATGAGAGATTTCGATCCGAGTGTAATGCCTTCCACTGGCCCAGAACCTGGAGCCTGAAGCTTCTGCCGACATGCAGGTCAATAGACCTAAAATGTGTCAGGTAGGAGAGATGTGGTAAGCGCCGCGGTAAAGGGACACGATATGATCGGTGGACCCATGATTATGATTGATAACCCCCCCACCACCAAAAAAAGTGTCAGAAGACGTCAAACACGATCGAAAAGAGCATAATTCAATCAAGAAGTAGACACAAACTGAAGGGAATTCCGAGAAGTATCTGGAACTTAGCACAAACCAGGATCCGTTCCAGCCTTGTTTTTTAAACCTTCCGCCCCCCCTCCGGGTGTACATTCCTTCGCTATTTGCACCATTCCTGCCCAAAGCTAGGCTAAGCAAACACCCTCGCTTGCGAGCCAAACAGTGAAGTTCTAGGCTTGGTTCTTCAGCACACTTCTGCCGACCGCAGCCAATCGATATGACGAAACTAACCAAGTCCTTAACGGTGTCGTGTCTCGGAATCGATGTCATCGGCTCGGGAGGTCATCCGCTTCCACTGGCGCCAAGCGTATCAATTCCACAGACCAGAACGACAGTCATAAATGTCACCAGCTGATCAAACACAGAGGCGGATCCAAGGATTTCTGTGGGGGCACTCGCCTGGAGGAGCGCTACTGCGGAAATTCCTGGAAATTCGTTGAGCAGGGATAGGGGCGTGCACTCGAGCATACTGTAGGGACGTATTTTCCTCTCCAGGGGCGTCTATTCCTCTTAAAGGAGCACCTTCGGCTGATAATCCCGCTGAGCGGGACAGGAATGCACTCGAGCCTTCCCGGAGGGGCGATTTTCCCGGTATTATTCCCGGTAAGGGCGCATCGACTGTAAGACTCATATAGCTCGCGCTTTTCCAGACCAAAGGGATGTCACTTTTCCATGGGTGAGGGTGGGGACATGCCCCCAATTCTCCTCCTCCTGTATCCGCCCCTGATCAATGCGCGATTCTGCTACTTACGTAGGTATTGCACGATTCACTCCGTGCACTGACCACGTTAAGACACCAGTCACCTGCAGATGGCCTAAGTGGGTGTTGTGTGCTGGTGACATGTGTGAACGGGAGCTCAAATGACCTGACCTGACCTGCCGGGCGATGGTGATCTGTAGCGTCGCGGGCTGAGACTTATATCGTGCCACCGGAACAGTTTATCGGACGCTGCAACCCACTACCACCACTAGGACGACCATTCCTTTGCTGATGCCACGTCCAGGAAGCAAGTTTGTGCTTCCAGCCGGGGAAGTTCGAATTAAAAAAGTGATATGATTTCGCATCATTTATTGATATCACGCTTGGTTATTGTTTATTGGTGTTTTACGACGCACTTTATGTACAATCACAGCTAATGGCGTCGTCAGCACTGTTTCGCCGGTGGGCCGCGAGATTGGGAAATGTCCCGAGCGGTCATAAAGTCATAAAGTGTTTAGACTCAACAAGAGCCACAAGTGCCCATCCAGTTAAGTCTGTAAATGTAAGATACCATGAGCCCTGTAAAAAGACCCACCTCAACCATCACCACATCCTAAAGGAACCATCCACCAAAATCCCACACACCTATCAACGCCTACCTACCCTAGACATCCAGCCATATTCCCTTGATCTCTCTTAACACATGTGGATTTAATGCCTTACCAATAATTTTCAAACTGCATCCATGCCTGTTTAAAGGGGTCTGTGCCGTGCACACTTACTTAGCATAAATCTCACCCCATCCATCACAAATCAGAACTAAAAAAAAACAAGATTTTCCTGTCTAAAAAAATGTGTTCACCCTACTTTTAAATACATTCAATGAGGAACTCCCCACAACATCAGCAGGCAGCCTCTTCCACTGATCAACAACCCTTTGACTGAAGACCTGTTGTCGCCTAACTGTCCTACACCTCAACTTGTCTAACCTGAATTGATGACCCCTATGTGATACTCTAAACTGAAGAGCGTCATTCAAATTGACCTGATCTAGTCCTTTAACAATTTTGTACATTTCAATCATGTCCCCCCTTAATCTCCTATACTTGAGTGAGTACATATCTAATGCCACAAGCCTTTCTCCATATTCTAAGTTACCTATTCAACTGATGAGTCTAGTTGCTTTGCGCTGCACTCTTTCTAACATGTCTATATCTTTTTATATGTAGGTGCTCCACGCTTGTATAGAATATTCCAAGTGGGGTCGCACATATGCTAAGTAAAGTTTCTTCCCATGACTTCCTTGCTCTTATATCTCACACTTCTATTGATGAGTCCCAGCATTCTGAGTGCCCTGTTCCTAGCTGAGATACATTGTTTTTTCTGCTTTAAGGTCTTTTGAAACCAACACACCTAAGTCTCTTTCCTCTGCAATAGCATCCAGTTCCCTCCCTCCAATTGTATGTCTGAAAGTCTCACCTCCAGACCCCAGATGCATAACCTTACACTTGTCATAGTTGAAAGACATCTGCCATTGATCAGCCCACTTTTTAGGTCCTCCAAGTCTAGTTGAATATTACTAGATGATCACTACTGTTTGCCACTCCTACCAGCCTGATGTCATCGGCAAATTTGAACAAGCTATTCCTCAGCCCTACCTCAATGTTATGCACAAAGATGATAAAGAGAAGTGGCCCTAGAACAGAGCCCTGTGGTACTCCACTCAGAACATCCTTCCAATCAGATTTACATCCATTTAACACTACCCTTTGTTTCATCCCCCCCCCAAACCATGCTTCAATCCAACCTATAACTTTTCAATAATCCCATGTTGTTGTAGTTGATGAATTAGCCTCCCATGTGGAACTTTATCAAAAGCTTTGCTAAAGTCTAAGTACACAACATCCATTCTGCTTTGATTGTCTACTTCTTTAGTAACATACTCCATGAACTCCAAAAGGTTAGTTAAACAAGACCTTCGAGATCGAAATCCATGTTGAGTATCCCTTAGAAGGCTGTGCCTACCAAGATGAATCTGAACATTCTGTTTAACCAGATTTTCTAGTACCTTGCAAACTATTGAGGTCAAACTGACTAGCCTGTAGTTCCCTACACACTTCATACTTCACTTTTTGAAAAGTGGTACTACGTTTGCATTTCTCCTATCTTCAGGTACTTCAGAATATTCCATAGACCGCCTGAAAATTATACCTAGGGGAACTGCTAAAGCTTTAGCACACGCTACTAAGATCCTAGCATATATATCCAGAAGCTTTATTAGGTTTTATATTCTGCAACTGCTTATCTACAGCTTCTGTAGTTATTGTAAGATCCTCCAACCTATCACCTATCATGGCATAAGATTCAGTTGTTTCTATTCTACCAGAATTATCTTTAGTAAAGACTGATGAGGATTGCTTGTTTAGGGATTCCACAATATCACAATCATCAACCACTATTTCCCCATCTACCTCCAGTGGTCCTACACTACACTTTTTAACCTTACATTTGTAGAAACTAAAGAATCTCTTAGCATTACCTGCAAAACATTCTCGAGCTAATTTGATTTCAACCAGTCTTTTAGATGCCTTAGCACACCTCCTAGCTTTATTTCTAGTTTTTTTTTATAGGATTCAAGTTTTACCTCAGAGTTTTCCTCAGAGTACCATCATTTAGTTTCTTGAATGCCTGTTTCTTTGACTCCAGTAAATGCTTTACTTCCCTGGTCTGCCATGAAGGGTGCTTAACCCTGGTTAATCTAATTTGTCTATTGAGAATAAACCTATCCTGACCTTGAAATGGTTTATATTTTATAATTCTCCACATTTCATGAGCATCTAAGCCCTTTAATGAGTCTTCCCAATGAATTTCATTCAGGAAGATCCTGAACTCATTGTAATTCCCTTTAGCAAAATTTTGAATCAGTGTTTTATTGGTTCCTACACCTCCAACATGCAATGAGAAGCGTATAATGTTGTTTATCACTATTAACAAAGGTCTCTCCTATGTTCACATTTTGTACAACATTTTCCTCATCAGTAAGCACAAGATTTAATATTTCATTTTCCCTTGTAGGTTCATGTGTCATTTGAAAGAAGAAATTGTCCTCAAAACAAGCCATGAAACGTCTTCCTGATTTGCTTCGACCTATAGTTTTGCTTTCCAATCCTGTTCTGTTGAAATCCTCCAACAAAACAGTTCTCTACTGCATTCTCCTACTTATATCTTCCTGCATCAACTTGTCAGTGTTTTCATTCTGGTCTGGAGGTCTATAGAATGCCCCAGTCATAAATTGTGTTCCATTCTTCAGAATTATATCTAACCACAAGGATTCTACTCCTTCACTATGTACACTATCATCTATGCAATGACATTGAATTACTCGCCTGACATACAAGAGTATCCCACCCCCAATCATTGCCTTCCTTTGATAAGCATGCATGTTGTATGTAGCCTGTCAATTCAAATTCTTGCAAGTTGTCTCCAAAAATGCTTTTATTAACCCATGCCTCTGTTATACATACCAAATATAGCTTTTCAGACAACATATATGCATACAGTTCCACAATTTTGTTCCTAACATTTCTGGCATAAAACATGATAAACTATTCCTTCCCTTGCTTGCAATACATCTCTCTTCATCACCTACATCCCCCTCCCCCCATGACCTGCTCATCCCCTGCTTCCTACTGAGAGCCTCCTCATACCTATTGCTGAGAAATTTCACTCCTTTCTTGCTCAGATGTAACCCATCTAATGTAAACATTTCAGTCCTCCCCCAGAAATCCCCCCACATATCCAAGAACCTCACCCCAAGCTCCCTGAAAATCTTGGCCACCCTGGTATTCAGTCCAATGGCCCTTGAATACCATTCTACACTTGCATTTACCATGTGGAGCGTTGAACCCAGGACATTGGTACCCAGAGCTCAGCACATTAACCACTCGGCCATCGCCGCCCCTCTGAGCTGCTTGAACCTCGTGAAACAAGTGTTGAACAATGTGCCGCCAGTTCTGCTATTAAGGTGTAATAATTGTTTACATTCAGGTACGTAGACACACCCGCTAGATGGAGTTTGAACAGGACTGAAGGGAAGCCGATTTAAGGTTGCGTTCTTAAGTTCCTGGATACCTTTCTACTCATCGGGCTTCACCTCCCTGGGTGTTCATCATCGTGTGCGTTGCTGGCTGTTCGCGATAGCGCAAATAAATTTAGTTTCCTTGGCGTGCTTCTGCATCGCAGCCGACACGTAATTTTCTTTCCTTAATCTTGCGTGAGTAATTAACTTCGCTCGAGAAGCGTACACACCTTCACGAGATCCAAGAAGTTCACAAACTTTGCAAGAGTTCCCGCAACTTTGCAACCGACTTATGTTCTATTGAACTTTCGTTCACAGTCCACCATGTTTGCGTTGGAGCGCCAGTCATGGTCAGCGACCTTGACCCGGCATGATTCACGTTCCCGTAACTCCGCCGGGAGTTGGGGAAGGCCTCGGGGCATCCGAGTACTGTGTAGCCCATTTGTGTGACACCGCTTTTCCCTGTTATGGTTGTTTCCTCATTCCGAGTCTCTGGTTTTTACTTCAGCACACCTAATTGCTACTTAGCTGAACTACTGAGTGCTTGGATAACATAACAGAAAAAAAAACTACAAGACAAATTGACTTCCTGTTGCGAGACACGAGGCTTTCGCTGCATTGCAATCAACACCCTACCCTGTGTCTAGGCCGCTTGGACAGTTACTTCGGCCCCATTTGGACTGTGCAGAATAGCTACACCTTCTCCTTAGCGGTACCAAACACGGTTCGTTCCACAGTCTGAGCAGTGATCTGACTGATTGCATCACACGATATCTTATATCATAAGATGCATATGGTACATATGTCACACGTACATTTGCGCTTACGCACATTTGCTTAAGTACCTTTGCCATACGCACATTTGCTCTTACGTACATCTGTCATAAATACATTTGTCATACGTACTGTTGCGCTTTCGTACATCTGCGCTTGCGTACAACTGCTATACGTACGTTAGCGCTTACGTCCATATGTGCATACGTACATTTGCGCTCACATACGCTTGCGCTTGCGCACATTTGCAATGACGTACATTTACGCTTGCATACATACATACATTTGCATACATACATGCATTTGCGCTGCATACATACATTTGCGCTTGCATCTGCATTGTGCATACATACATTTGCGCTTGTCACTTTTGGGCTTACGTACATTGGCGCATACGTACATTTGCATATGCGTACATTTTCCCTTATGTACTTTTGCACTCACGTACATTTGCGCTTACTTACCTTTGCGCTTACGTACAATTGCTTACGTATCTTTGCCATACGTACATTTGTTCTTACGTACATCTGCCATATGCACATTTGCCATACGTACTTTTGCGCTTTCGTACATCTATGCTTACGTACATCTGCCATACATACTTTTGCGCATAAATTTGCTTACGTACATCTGCCATACGTATATTTGTCCTCACGTACATTTGTCCTAGAATCGCTCGGACGGCGTCTGTATAGACTTATTTGTCATTCTGCGGTGCATAGGAGGTTCCTCTGCGACCCGGCGGCGTCTGGGGACTTTCATCTGCGACACGGCGGTAACCGGGGAGTTCATATGCGACCCGGTGGTGTCTGGGGAGTTTCCTCTGTGACCGGGGGTTTTATTTGCGAACTGGCGGTATTTGGGGAGTTTCTTGTGCGACCCGGTGGCGTCTAGGGAGTTTCCTCTGTGACCGGATGGCGTCTGGAGAGTTTCCTCTGTGACCGGATGGCGTCTGGGGAGTTTCCTCTGTGACCGGATGGTGTCTGGGGAGTTTCCTCTGTGATCGGATGGCGTCTGGGGAGTTTCCTTTGTGACCGCATGGCGCCTGGGGAGTTTCCTTTGTGACCGGATGATATCTGGGGAGTTTTCTCTGTGATCGGATGGTGTCTGTGGAGTTTCGTCTGTGACCCAACATATGTGGACGGCCGCTTTGAAGATGATTCGTCAAGTGGTTGCCAGTCACTCGAGCGCAGACTTCTAAGCAACCCGTCAGGTCAACCGGAAACGCTTGCCTGCCCCCCCCCCCCCGACCCCCACTCACCGGGGGAGGGTAAACGGAAAACACTCGACGGATTTAGCCGACAGCCGGCGACGAACGAATCGCCGTGACCTCCTGACCTCGCGCGACTCTGCCTCCGGCGGAGCGGCCTGGCTCGGGCCAGAGGTCATCCGCGGTTGTCTGGTGATTATCTGGGGGGTTAGCTGGGGTCATCTGAGGACCTGGGGATTAGCTGAGGTCATCTGAGGATCTGGGGATTAGCTGGGGTCATCTGAGGACCTGGAGACTAGCTGGGATCGTCTGAGGATTTAGATGTGGAGCTGCCTGGGTGTTGCTGAGAGGTCACCAGGGTATCGTCTGGGATCGCCTGGGGTTATTTGGTAGTTACCTGATTTCTGAGTCTTCTATTTCATGTATACATATTCATAGCTCAAAAGTTGACGGTATCCCAGAAAACGCCAAAAATCGCAAACTTTGTTTCGTTTAAGCTGACTTTTTCGTCACCGAAACCAAGTGTCAATCCTAGCAGATCACGTATGTGACCTGTCGGTGTTTGTAAAACATTATCCGACCTCAACTTGAACGGGCTCCCCGACGCCGTTTGAATCTTATCCTGGCACGCTTAGTTCTGAAGATCATGGAGTTACTCGATCCCTTACATAAACGGCGTTCCCTTGGAGCGCTCGTAATGCGAGGGTTAAATTAGCTCATACACTACCCAATTTGAAGTTGGTGAAGCAATGTCACCGCTATCAACGTTCAGTATATTGATATATGAATAGTCGCACAAAAATATAACTTTCTGAAACGAAAATGCCGCGATTCCGAAATCCGGTCAGGTTTGGATTTAGGTCAGTTATCATGGTCTGAATCTCCCTTGCACCCACGTTTTTAAGCGCATCTACACCCATGCTACCTACTATGTATTATTACTGCTTTTTATATACTATTCGTTGTCTACATTATTACTACTTTATATGCTTCTGGTATGATCATGCCCAAGGGCGGATCCAGAGGACTCCCTTGGGGGGAAATTTAAACAAAAATGTTTTATTTCGAAAAACCCATCAGATCTGAACATGTAGCATTCGTCGGGTCTGTTGAAGGTAACATGCATAGCACAAAATATCTTTAGGTGTCGGGAAAATGCCAATTTAGTGTAACATTTTGCCACAGATTGGTCTCTTAGGGTGGGGGCATGGCTCCTGTGGTTCATTTCCCCAGATCCACCCCTGATCATGCCTGTCATGTGTGCACGAATGGGGAGCATAACCCCCCACTTCGCGATGGCCGTAACTATTTACCTTTCGGGTGTAGCGTCAAATGAATGGAATTAAAAATAAACTTTCCCCTCCCACACATTTTGGACGATCCTACACTCGCGCTCCGTCCGGTGTTGTCCCGCGATGGATGAATACGACGAAGCGTCGGCGCCTGGGCGTGAAATCAGTCTCCACGAAATGTAGCATCTCGCCGGATATATTCTCATCGGAAATAGCCGACCGTGTGTCTTCTCTTCAACTGACTATGGCCGGAACTAATCTCGCGTGAAGCATCGTCCATCACTAGCCGTCTGTCACACAGACGGCTGATGTACCGCTGCTTTGACGCTCATGGCAAGATGCGCGCAGTCGCAGACGACGCTGCCTCTCCAGCTCCACGCCGGGAAACGGGTTCCCCCTCCCCCCCGTTCCGGGGGGCGATTGTGTTCGAGTTTCGAGATGGCGTGATCGACTGCATTGAACCGCTACGTCGCAGCGTTCGAATGACTGTAGCTAACTGTAGCCGGTTGTAGCCGACTGTAGCCGACTGTAGCCGGCTGTAGCCGACTGTAGTCGATTGTGGCCGGCTGTAGCCGACTAGCCGGCTGTAGCCGGCTGTAGCCGACTGTAGCCGGCTGTAGCCAGCTGTTGCCGACTGTAGCTGACTGTAGCCAACTGTAGCCGACTGTAGCCGACTGTAGCCGACTGTAGCCGGCTGTAGCCGACTGTAGCCGGCTGTAGCCGACCGTAGCCGGCTATAGCCGACTGTTGTCGACTGTAGCTGACTGTAGCCGACTGTAGCCGACTGTAGCCAACTGTAGCTGACTGTAGCCGACTGTAGCCGGCTGTAGCCGACTGTAGCTGACTGTAGCCGACTGTAGCCGACTGTAGCCGACTGTAGCTGACTGTAGCCAACTGTACCCGGCTGTACCCGACTGTAGCCGACTGTAGCTGACTGTAGCCAACTGTAGCTGACTGTAGCCGACTGTAGCCGGCTGTAGCCGACTGTAGCTGACTGTAGCCGACTGTTGTCGACTTAGCAGTGACTTAGCCAATTAGCTGACTGTAGCCGACTGTAGCCAACTGTACCCGGCTGTACCCGACTGTAGCCGACTGTAGCCGACTGTAGCCGGCTGTAGCCGACTGTAGCTGACTTAGCTGACTGTAGCCAACTGTAGCTGACTGTAGCCGACTGTAGCCGACTGTAGCTGACTGTAGCCAACTTCCGACTGTAGCCGACTGTAGCCGACTGTAGCTGACTGTAGCCAACTGTAGCTGACTGTAGCCGACTGTAGCCGACTGTTGTCGACTGTAGCGGACTGTAGCTGACTGTAGCGGACTGTAGCTGACTGTAGCCAATGTAGCTGACTGTAGCCGACTGTAGCCAACTGTACCCGGCTGTACCCGACTGTAGCCGACTGTAGCCGACTGTAGCCGGCTGTAGCCGACTGTTTTCGACTGTAGCTGACTGTAGCCAACTGTAGCTGACTGTAGCCGACTGTAGCCGGCTGTAGCCGACTGTAGCCGACTGTAGCCGACTGTAGCCGACTGTAGCCGACTGTAGCTGACTGTAGCCAACTGTAGCTGACTGTAGCCGACTGTAGCCGGCTGTAGCCGACTGTAGCTGACTGTAGCCGACTGTACCCGGCTGTACCCGACTGTTGCCGACTGTAGCTGACTGTAGCCAACTTAGCTGACTGTAGCCGACTTAGCTGACTTAGCCGACTGTTGTCGACTGTAGCGGACTGTAGCTGACTGTAGCCAACTTAGCTGACTGTAGCCGACTGTAGCCGACTGTAGCCGACTGTAGCTGACTAGCTGACTGTAGCCGACTTAGCCGACTTTTTCGACTGTAGCTGACTGTAGCCAACTGCAGCTGACTGTAGCCGACTGTAGCCGACTGTAGCCGACTGTAGCCGACTGTAGCCGACTGTAGCCGACTGTAGCCGACTGTAGCCGACTGTAGCCGGCTGTAGCCGACTGTAGCCGACTGTAGCCGGCTGTAGCAAACTGTACCCGGCTGTACCCGACTGTAGCCGACTGCAGCTGACTGTAGCCGACTGTAGCCGACTGTACCCGACTGTAGCCGACTGTAGCTGACTGTAGCCGACTGTAGCCGACTGTAGCCGACTGTAGCCGACTGTAGCTGACTGTAGCCGACTGTAGCCGACTGTAGCTGACTGTAGCCGACTGTAGCCGACTGTAGCCGACTGTACCCGGCTGTACCCGACTGTAGCCGACTGTAGCTGACTGTAGCCGACTGTAGCCGACTGTAGCTGACTGTAGCCGATGTATCCGGCTGTAGCCGACTGTAGCCGACTGTAGCCGGCTGTAGCCGACTGTAGCCGGCTGTAGCCGACTGTAGCCGACTGTAGCCGGCTGTAGCAAACTGTACCCGGCTGTACCCGACTGTAGCCGACTGCAGCTGACTGTAGCCGACTGTAGCCGACTGTACCCGGCTTACCCGACTGTAGCCGACTGTAGCTGACTTAGCCGACTGTAGCCGACTGTAGCCGACTGTAGCCGACTGCAGCTGACTTAGCCGACTGTAGCGACTGTAGCTGACTGTAGCCGACTGTAGCCGACTGTACCCGGCTGTACCCGACTGTAGCCGACTGTAGCTGACTGTAGCCGACTGTAGCCGGCTGTAGCCGACTGTAGCCGACTGTATCCGGCTGTAGCCGACTGTAGCCGACTGTAGCCGGCTGTAGCCGACTGTAGCGGACTGTAGCTGACTGTAGCCGACTGTACCCGGCTGTACCCGACTGTAGCCAACTGTAACCGGCTGTAGCCGACTATAGTCGATTGTCGACGGCTGTAACAGACTATAGCCGACTTAGCCGACTGTAGCCGACTGTAGCCGACTGTAGCCGGCTTAGCCGATGTTGTCGACTAGCTGACTGTAGCCGACTGTAGCAAACTGTACCGGTTACCGACTGTAGCCGGCTGTACCGACTGTAGCTGACTTAGCCGACTTTTCACTGTAGCTGACTGTAGCCGACTGTAGCCGACTGTAGCCGACTGTACGGCTGTACCCGACTGTAGCCAACTGTAACCGGCTGTAGCCGACTATAGTCGATTGTCGACGGCTGTAACAGACTATAGCCGACTGTAGCCGACTGTAGCCGACTGTAGCCGACTGTAGCCGACTGTAGCCGACTTAGCCGGCTGTAGCCGACTTAGCTGACTGTAGCGGCTTAGCCGACTGTAGCTGACTAGCGACTTAGCCGACTGTACCCGGCTTACGACTAGCCGACTGTAGCCGGCTGTAGCCGACTGTAGCTGACTGTAGCCGACTGTAGCCGACTGTAGCTGACTGTAGCCGGCTGTAGCCGACTGTAGCTGACTGTAGCCGACTGTAGCTGACTGTAGCCGGCTGTAGCCGACTGTAGTCGACTGTACCCGACTGTAGCCGACTGTAGCTGACTGTAGCCAACTGTAGCTGACTGTAGCCGACTGTAGCCGACTGTATCCGGCTGTAGCCGACTGTAGCCGACTGTATCCGGCTGTAGCCGACTGTAGCCGACTGTAGCCGGCTGTAGCCGACTGTAGCGCGACTTAGCCTTAAACTACCGACTGTAGCCGACTGTAGCCAACTGTAGCTGACTGTAGCCGACTGTAGCCGGCTGTAGCCGACTGTAGCCGACTGTAGCCGGCTGTAGCCGACTGTAGCGGACTGTAGCCGGCTGTAGCAAGCTGTTGCCGACTGTAGCCGGCTGTAGCAGACTGTAGCCAACTGTACCCGGCTGTACCCGACTGTAGTCGACTGTAGTCGACTGTAGCCAACTGTAGCCGGCTGTAGCCGACTGTAGCGGACTGTAGCAAGCTGTTGCCGACTGTAGCCGACTGTAGCGGACTGTAGCCGGCTGTAGCCCGTTGTTATCGACTGTAGCTGACTGTAGCCGACTGTAGCTGACTGTAGCCGGTTGTAGCCGACTGTAGCCGACTGTAGCCGACTGAAGCCGGCCCAAAATGACGACCACATTTAGAGCAGACATGACGAGGGCCAACTATTCTCACCACTACCGGTACGCTTTCCCCGCATCTGCAGACGGCATGGAGCTGGCCTGCTCCTACAACGCCAAGTTCATCGAGATATCGGTGGGCATGAACCACAACTGCGACGAGCTGCTGGTCGGCCTGCTGCACCAGGCGCGTCTGAAGCGCGGCAGCTTCGAGCCCGAACAGAAGGAGCACACGTGGACGCGCAACAAGGGCATCGTGCGCGCCAGCCGCAAGGTGAAGCGCACCTTCACCAGGATCTTCGGCAAGGAGGACTCGCGGTTGCGCAACGTCACCAACTTCCGCGTGCATAACTGAGAGTGCAGGCGGTCGCCACGGACCCGCGCGCGCGACCGAGACGCGTTGGCGAGCCGACGCGGTCGGGCGCGACGTGGACGCGGCTCGTGTCGTCGTGAGCGCGTGACGTCGAGCCACGTGACCCGGGCGCCGGCTCGCAAGATCGCTCGGCCGAGTGGCACGTGTCGCCACGCCCGCTCGACTGATCGCCGGCGTGGGGTGCAGGGTGGGGGTGCGGGTGGCACGTGTCGCCACGCCCGCTCGACTGATCGCCGGCGTGGGGTGCAGGGTGGGGGTGCAGGGTGGGGGTGCGGGTGGCACGTGTCGCCACGCCCGCTCGACTGATCGCCGGCGTGGGGTGCAGGGTGGGGGTGCGGGTGGCACGTGTCGCCACGCCCGCTCGACTGATCGCCGGCGTGGGGTGCAGGGTGGGGGTGCGGGTGCACACCCGCGCGTGGCAGCCGCATCCGTGTGTCGTTTTCGGAATCGGTCCGACCCGCGGCGGATCGGCAGCGATGCTGGCGCACTGACGCGGTCAGGTCGAGGTTGGGGGGGGGGGGGCTCCTGCGGGCGACAGCTCGCTCGCCGGCTGGCACACACCACGCTGGAGGCTTCCGTGTGCACAAAGCAGTGTGGATGCTGTCGCTGGTGCCAACAGTCCAACAATCCGCCACTTCAAATCGCCTCTGTAGACCAGCGGACGTGTAGCGCGTAATTCTGACGTATTTGTCCCCGCCGTGAAGCAAAGCGACGCGTCTTGTGCACAATCCGACCCATTTTCATCGAGGGATAATTTCAAACAGTCTGTCAGTGCGTGCGTGCATCCGTGTACCAATGTCTAGCTTTGTGTGTCTGAATCCGAGTGAAAACCTCTTGGAATACACGGAATTGAGATGCTGAAGGCCGGGAAGGTGCGTAGTTGTTGGTTGTCGGCGAAACACACGGTGGCGGCGTCTGCCTGAGCTCAGAGGAGACGAAATGGGGCACGGTACTACATCTCCAGTCGAAGAGTGGAGAGGGTCCGCACCTGCTAGAGGTGCGGACACGTGGCCGCACCTGTAGCAGAGGGTGCAGGCACGTGATCACCGTCAGGGGCGCGATGAAGCCGCAAAGCGCTTCACCTTCGCTACCGGAAAAATCGCATGTTGTTTTCTGCCTGATAGGTGCATGAAATCGACCATAGACACGCATCGGCTGATAATGTAACGCCTGGGACATCTGTGCATACGATATTTGATCATGTATATATCTGATATATCATAAACTTCAGAGTCAATTTGCATTAGGTGTGTGGGTCCTCCACAAAAAAACACCTAAAACACATAAAAAACACCTAAAACGTTAGAACCGTCGGAGATCGCCGCAAAGTGCATATTTTACGTTTTATCAGCACCTGGTTAATGCGATCTAGCCGCTGCCTGGGCCCTCATCCTAAATGTGACAATGGTTGCGCTGCCGAAAAGTGTATACCGATCGCATAATGTATGTGACAGACGAGACCCCAGCCTGCGAGGAGGGCCCGCGATGTGCGGAGAAGCAGTTGGAGGACGGACTTTACGTTTGGCCAGCGTAACTCTCCGGGATCACGCCGCTGCCATATATTTTACAGTGGCACGGATAATTGCTAGATATCACAAACTAGGTGCAAACAAACCGCAAAATAGACACATTTCGGCACCCGCCAACGGCTCCGACGTTCTGAGGGCCTTCATGTGGGACTAGACATGCATGCTTAATATTGTGCAACTGCATTTTATCATACATCAGATACTTGATTAAATATCGTGTACGTAGGCTAGATTATCGATGGTGAATTGTCAGCTGGGGTGTTACTACGAGCGATTTCATGCACATAAGCGGCTGCAAGTAGGATGCAATGTTAAGACACAGAGGATCGGGGTTTGATAAATTGTTGTACCCGCTGTGAGAGGTCCGAGACAGCGCGACCTGCTAGGTATTGCTGCCTGCAGCACGAGGAGCTGGTGGAGACCAAATAAGACAGCTACATACAATAGCAAATACGTACAAGCAAATAAGACAGTAAATGAAGAAGTCGGCCCAGTAAATTGAAACAATTGGGGTACTGGGAAAGTCTGGGCTATATGGGTCCGTTACGCTGTGAAAACATTCATTAAAGCAAACGCTGTGTACACACTCATGTACGGTTTTCACAGAAGCAGCATTCTGCGAAAGATGCACTTGAATCTTTAAGCATGTTGATGATGCCTTGGGTTTTCGTCGCTCAGATTGCTGGGCGGTTTGCGAGATGCAGCAGCAGAAGAATTAACTATGGCTGAGAGCTCCCCAAAGAGCCCCTACCAAGGGTTTAACTTTTAAATTAGACTGCAGGAGCTTCGCAGGACCTGCTTTCATCATAGTCACAGCGTTCACAATTCCGCCCAAGCTTTGTCCAGCATAGCAAAACAGCGATTGAATTTGAGACGTTGCCCGTGAAGTAAATGACCCAGATAATTGGTCGGAGAGTAGGTGTCTGATAGATACCAAACGTCGCCACAGTGTGTCAAGTTCTGCTTATCTTAAGTCGTCAACCAGGATTCGATGCCTTTCAGCGGGACAGTTCGTCTCGGTCAACGTCGAGATGATATCGGCTCATCCCATCGATCAACTATTTTCAGCTCCAGGTTTAGCTTGAAAAGCCGACCCTCCCGATATTCCCGTCATCTTGTTCAGTGTTCGCCAAGCAATAGCATTTCTTTGTTTAATTTAGTTCGAATTGTTACTGAGGAGGCTCAACAGAATCTTTATCAGAATCAGAGTCTTCACGGACGGCTCTATGTACCCACATGGCGGGCAGGCCGCCGGGCGCCTGCGTCCCCGACACTGCCCGGCCACACCAGCAGGAGACGTCAATAGCGAGCGGGGGAAGCGACTACCCACGTGGCGGGCAGGCCGCCGGGCGCCTGCGTCCCCGACACTGCCCGGCCACCCCAGCAGGAGACGTCAATGGCGAGCGGGGGAAGCGACTCCGAACCCGTTGTGCCAAGACGGGGAGACAAGACGGGGATGTGGGGCCGAGTGTCCAAAACAAATGCGCAGCGAGACATACTAAGTAGTATTCACTAAGTAGTATTAGTATTCACTAAGTAGGATAGTATTTACTAAGTAGTATTCGTTCACCTTGGCTGACTTGAACGAGACTGTGAGGCTATCCCGTTCCATCGGTCACGCAGGTCAGGCCGATGGCAACGTGTGGTCGATCTGTCGGGTGCGTTCGACACGCACATCAGAAGTCGATGCGCGTCCCAAAATTCTGCCGCCACCGGCGTTATTGCCGGCCTGGCCGACGCCGATTGCACACATCTCCGGAACACACCACAGCAGTTGAGGAGCGAGCACGCCGAACAGGGGCGGCTCCGCGCAGAACTGCACGTCCGAGCACGACTGCTGCACAGACATCGTCCCTACAGCCGCCATGAGTCACACTGCGTCTGACGGTACAGGGTGTGTGGTCAGGCCAACAGTCGCCAGACAGCGCGACATTGTCCCTACAGCTGCCATGAGTCACACTGCGTCTGACGGTACAGGGTGTGTGGTCAGGCCAACAGTCACCAGACAGCGCGACATTGTCCCTACAGCTGCCATGAGCCACACTGCGTCTGACGGTACAGGGTGTGTGTGGTCAGGCCAACAGTCACCAAACGGTGCGACATCGTCCTACAGATGCCATGAGCCACACTGCGTCGGACGGTACAGGGTGTGTGGTCAGGCCAACAGTCGCCAGACAGCGCGACATTGTCCCTACAGCTGCCATGAGTCACACTGCGTCTGACGGTACAGGGTGTGTGGTCAGGCCAACAGTCGCCAGACAGCGCGACATTGTCCCTACAGCTGCCATGAGCCACACTGCGTCTGACGGTACAGGGTGTGTGGTCAGGCCAACAGTCGCCAGACAGCGCGACATTGTCCCTACAGCTGCCATGAGCCACACTGCGTCGGACGGTACAGGGTGTGTGGTCAGGCCAACAGTCGCCAGACAGCGCGACATTGTCCCTACAACTGCCATGAGCCACACTGCGTCTGACAGTACAGGACGTGTAGTCAGGCCAACAGTCGCCAGACAGCGCGACATTGTCCCTACAGCTGCCATGAGCCACACTGCGTCGGACGGTACAGGACGTGTAGTCAGGCCAACAGTCGCCAGACAGCGCGACATTGTCCCTACAGCT
The DNA here is from genome assembly GCA_034440615.1 of Ashinkailepas kermadecensis. NCBI lineage: Eukaryota > Metazoa > Arthropoda > Thecostraca > Neolepadidae > Ashinkailepas > Ashinkailepas kermadecensis. Next base: position 118,015 of record JAOTOM010003633.1, read on the forward strand.
GCCATGAGCCACACTGCGTCGGACGGTACAGGACGTGTAGTCAGGCCAACAGTCGCCAGACAGCGCGACATTGTCCCTACAGCTGCCATGAGCCACACTGCGTCGGACGGTACAGGACGTGTAGTCAGGCCAACAGTCGCCAGACAGCGCGACATTGTCCCTACAGCTGCCATGAGCCACACTGCGTCGGACGGTACAGGACGTGTGGTCAGGCCAACAGTCGCCAGACAGCGCGACATTGTCCCTACAGCTGCCATGAGCCACACTGCGTCGGACGGTACAGGGTGTGTGGTCAGGCCAACAGTCGCCAGACAGCGCGACATTGTCCCTACAGCTGCCATGAGTCACACTGCGTCTGACAGTACAGGACGTGTAGTCAGGCCAACAGTCGCCAGACAGCGCGACATTGTCCCTACAGCTGCCATGAGCCACACTGCGTCTGACGATACAGGGTGTGTGGTCAGGCCAACAGTCGCCAGACAGCGCGACATTGTCCCTACAGCTGCCATGAGCCACACTGCGTCGGACGGTACAGGGTGTGTGGTCAGGTCAACAGTCACCAGACAGCGCGACATTGTCCCTACAGCTGCCATGAGCCACACTGCGTCTGACGGTACAGGGTGTGTGGTCAGGCCAACAGTCGCCAGACAGCGCGACATTGTCCCTACAGCTGCCATGAGCCACACTGCGTCGGACGGTACAGGGTGTGTGGTCAGGCCAACAGTCGCCAGACAGCGCGACATTGTCCCTACAGCTGCCATGAGACACTGCGTCGGACGGTACAGGGTGTGTGGTCAGGTCATCAGTCACCAGACAGCGCGACATTGTCCCACAGCTGCCATGAGTCACACTGCGTCTGACGGTACAGGGTGTGTGGTCAGGCCAACAGTCGCCAGACAGCGCGACATTGTCCCTACAGCTGCCATGAGCCGCGACGGTACGGAGGTCAACAGTCACCAGACAGCGCGACATTGTCCCAACAGCCCCCATAACAAACCCTCCTTCGGAAAAAAAAGGGGGTGGGGTAAAAAAAAAAAAAAAAAAACAAAAAAAATTTTCTTACAAGCCATGAGCCACACTGCGTCGGACGGTACAGGGTGTGTGGTCAGGCCAACAGTCGCCAGACAGCGCGACATTGTCCCTACAGCTGCCATGAGCCACACTGCGTCGGACGGTACAGGGTGTGTGGTCAGGCCAACAGTCGCCAGACAGCGTACAGCAGGCACCACGACTGACTCGTCACTGAAACAGCAGGCACCACGACTGACTCGTCAGTGAAACAGCAGGCACCGCGATTGACTTGTCAGTGAAACAGCAGGCACCGCGACTCACTCGTCAGTGAAACAGCAGGCACCGCGACTCACTCGTCAGTGAAACAGCAGGCACCGCGACTGACTCGTCAGTGAAACAGCAGGCACCGCGACGGACTCGTCACTGAAACAGCAGGCACCGCGACTGACTCGTCACTGAAACAGCAGGCACTGCGACTGACTCGTCACTGGAACACGACCAAACAGCCGAATGCGGACAGACCAAGGTATTGTGATTTTGCTAAAACGTGGCCAAAGGCGGGCGCAAAATCTGGTCAGTTTTCATGCTTTGACACATCAGATTTATTGCTGGTTTTATCAAATAAAATGCGCGTTTTTAATTTAGAAACTGTGGCATACGTCCACTATCATGAAGGAAGCTGAATGTTGACGACAATGAAACTAGATGCTCCACTCCTGAAACTCATGGACGGGTTATTTCTGACACCAGACAGCCAATTCGGAATTAAATAGTTTCCTTCATTGCAGATCGTCGTGTGTGGGCTCATAAAATATCGCGTGGTTCCAAGGTGGCAACTCGGGTTGTGGAGAAGATGAAATGTCATCATAAATGAAAAGAGCTTCAGACACAGGGCCGAGCTGCTCCCGAGCTCCTAAATGAGGTCAATGTGCACTGGGATCGGACGCGCCATAAGATGCTTCGCCCACAGAGGTCGTCCGTCTGCGCCTCCTTCGATTACTGCGGCGTTCCCAGATCGACAAGGGTAGTCTATGGCTGGGATTTCATATTTTCCATTTTCAGCTCGATCCGAACAATGGTTTTGTGGTTAGAGCGATGGGAAGCTTGTAAAATTGGCAATTTTTGCCAAAACATGTACGAAAGAACCTTCAATATTTCATTACCCAATGTCGGGATTTTTAGAAACCGAATATATTTGTGATTATAATGGGCTGGTGCAACTTCCTACACTTCGCATATTGAACGTCTTCCATTGTTTTCTAGTTTGACTCTGTGACCTAATTTAAAGGTCAAATTTTCTAGATGTGGTCAGTATTCAGATGAAACCTTTCAACAGGTGAAATGTGCACCAATGTGTAATAAGTTGACATTAATGAAGAAAATTGTTGCTATTTTATGTCGGATGCCATGTATTATTTTCTCAGACATTTAGTCCGAATGCTTACTGGGGTGGCTTCATGAACCAGGGTCATATTGCTAAGCAGAGCTTGTTGCTTGAACCCCGGCCCAACCACCCGATCCATGAAATCCAGTTCAACGGCAGAACTTTGACCGAGAGTGCAACGTGCCGTCAATGTACCGACACGGCCGCCCCGGTAGCTCGTCTTCATATATCCATCCTCATATCAATTTCACCACTCCTACCGAGAAGTGCTTAATCTCCTGGCTGAGATGTTCTAGGCAGAAGTTATACACATCCACTTCCGTCAAAATATGGAGTCCTTTTACCCTCTGCAGACTAGCACGAGCTGCCGTTCTTTTCACAGTGACACCTATCCCACCACATGCACCTCTGCCATGGGCAATGACAAAAAAAGGTTCCACTCTGCATAGGGACAGGATAAAACTTACGGTGTTACAGTCTTCCTTATGGTGATACCAGTTGATAACATTTGTCGAGTGCACAGTGACGAGGTGTACTCATCAACGGGCTGAGCCAGTTCCGCTGAGGTACACCTGGCAGCGGATACCCACTGTGTATGCCGTACTTCCGACATGAACTTCATTTCACTGGGGTTTTCTGGAAAACAAAACTCTTATGCCCTCTTCTCCTGGACACGATGCACACTTGCGCATCATGCACTCCTTGTTTTCGATGCTGCAAACTGTCCCAACCACTACCTCTTTATAGGTTAGGCAACGTATACCATGAGTATCTAACTGGAGTGTTTGATTCTGATGATGTATACAGACGCATACAGAATGGATGCCGACTGTTCCAGTCAAAGCGCAGTGTCTCGGCCGCAAGGATGCAAGCGTTGAAAGCCATTCTTGATTACTTTCCACCACCAACTCTTGATTACTTTCGTCGTTCTTAAACATTTTCGGCAGCTTGGCTCGACGCCTTGCCGGCGAAGCATCTTAACGCAATTACATGATTAGCCTTGCCATCGCTGGCACAAAGAAGCCTTTTTGTGAACCTTCAGCGGATCAAGGCAATGCAAGCGTCGCAACCGCGGCACATCGATCTCCTCGTTCGGCGGCCTGTCAGCACCGAACCCAAGCAGGGGCGCAGCCAGGATATTCTTCAGTGGGGGCCGGACAAAAAAATGAGGTGAAACAGAGACGGCTATCGGCGCACGAAACACGCCGAAAATTTCTGGTTTTGCGTGGTGAAATCTCAAAAATATCTGGTTTGATCTTGTGTATTTTAGGTTGTTAAGGGGGACGCCCCTCCCCTTGGCTGTGCCTCTGCTGACAAGTACTGCGGGTCTGTGAATGACAGCTTTCGCCGACAGCTTCAGCCCAAGCCCTTTCCCTTTTGTCTCTACCAGCTGCGTTTCAGTGCTTTATTGCCCCCGGGCAGTATTGCTCCCATTGGCATGAATATTTATTGCGTGGTTCGATGCTGGGCGCGGAGAACGCACCGCGAAAACGAGGTTTATGGGCCCTCCATAAAAATGGTCTTCAGCAGCGCATATAAAATTTGCCATTAGGCCACGATGATCAATGCGCACTCATTTGTATGGAGGCGTTCAACCATTTACGATTATAATTTAGTCACATGATGGCTCTTGCCGAAAACTGTCTGCAGCGGAATATCCAATATCCTTCGTCACTGTTCAGTATAATAATTATCATCAGTATGGAAAATTATGAACATCTAGGACGATTTGTTTATGACACGAATAATAGATATGAGCTGGTTCAAACACCACATCAGTTTGAAGCTCTATGCTAAGTTTGTATCCATCTGGTAAGCTGTATGCTATTCCCAGCCAGCATGGGTGTTGTTTTCTGAAAATTATTGAGGGGGGAAAATCCTACAGTATTGATATAGGTATAAGATGTGCCTGTATAACACGCCCACGGGGGGGGGGGGGGTAATCCATCCTCTTCTGTTTTTTTTTGTCGGCGTTATTTCATAAACGGGCGACGATGTTGTAATGCAATCTTGTTACTTTGTTAACAATCGATGAGCGCATCCTTTACTTTGCTAAAAATCGAAATCCATTAGCAAATATAGGAATTGCGGGATGCCAAATCGACCGGCCGGGCGGCGGCTGCTGAGCGTTCAAGGTCACACAAACTTCTTCGGTGCGGCAACGACGGCGCGGTGTGGCGGCCGAACTCGACCTTGTTTAACCCTGAAGGTGTTAATCTAGGGTCATTAAATTTGTACTGAAGTGAGTTCACAACATGCGTAATCTACTCTCCAAATTTTGTGCATATAGCTTCAGTAGTTTCCGAAATCTTAGGGCCAAGGTCCGAATCCTCCCCCCCCCTTGTATGCGAGGTATGTGAGAGGCCCTCGGGAGCGCTTGTTATTCGACCCTGTCCTCAATTACGTTTACATACTAGATTTAGGCCACTTAATCTGCTGATAGGAATAATTTGCAATTTATGTGATGCTCAATGTAAATATAAAAATACAACCATACGTCTAGAACACCAGGTTATCTCTTGATGGGTAGAAAATTTCCCGACTCAATTAAAAGCCCGACAAAAGAACAGCGAGTGCAATTTTCGTAATGGTCCATCTATAAGAGTTCACCAGCCACGTTTCCTCCGTTGCTCATATATCAACGAGCAAAGCTACCTTACAATCTACGAGCCCACCCACACAAGTGCGTAATGGCAAACTATTAATATATTATTAATATTAATATGTGTGGGAAAGACACACAGATATGATGGCGTTCGGACATTCAATATAGAATGTTGAGTTAGTATTCGTAGCTATTCGATCGATTTGATGGGGGTTTTTTTGTAGTTTTTTTTTGGGGGGGAGGGGGGGGGAGGGAAAAAAAATGGTCACATTTATGTGTTCTTTCTTCATGGTGAAAACGATGACAATATTTAATCCTCATCAATTGCAACTGCCAGTTAAATGTACCTAACGCATTGTTTTCACGTTAGCTCCTCTAATTTCAATATCATCTGAAAAGAGGCCGAGTTTCAGATATTCTCAAAATTCAAGCAAGGAAGACTAAGTGGGTTTTAACATTCGTATCGCTGCGCTCGCTCGCAACGCTCGCCTACTCCTGAACGGTCGGTGTAAACACGTGAGGTGAACGCTGCCTGAGAAACGTCTGTGGAAGAATACGTGCTAAGTATGACGATATCTAGCAATCTAAATCAAATCGGGCCCTTTCTGACCTCCACATTCTAGTGACTTGCCATGAAAATATATAGGTGTGATGGCATTTCGAAAATTCCCTGATGATGAAAATAATACAACGCATCTGCATTTAATAATCTCAGGGCACCTAACACACAACCCAAAAGGATTTAGGAACGCGACCGTCATTTGCCATCTACCGCGGTCTCCCACCAACAGCCAGGCTGCAACACCAAGATGTACAAATGCATGTGTGTGACCATGTCACACCCCTGGAACCGATCATATTACACCACTGTAACCTCAACCCCCGTTACCAGTACTAGTGCCCTACTAGGAGGGGTATGCATGGAGTGGAATGAAGCAGCCGCCGTGAGCGATGTAAAAGGGACCTCGATCCATGTCTCACAGCGTTTCTAAACTCAAGTAGCAGAACAAATGCTGTCGATATGGAATTGGGCCCCTCGTCACCAACGTCAAACGGAAACTTTGCAGATTCATACTTGCTATCTGTATTATCACAGACGCACACTTGCTACGTGGACTATCAATCTTGAAGTCGTACTGAGGGTGTCAGACTGCAAACTATCTAGGAAAAGAAGCCGGTACATATGGGCACGGGAAAAAGCAACGCTGGGAACAAAACCTTGCTACATGCGAGGAAGCGTGGTTTCTGCGAATGAGAAGGCCGGAATAACAGTAGATAAGTACAGTGTAAGGCATCAAATGTGCACCACTTTCTGTTTGGCGGTCTGATTCGCTGATGTCACGGAATGAAGATGGCTTTAATTTGTCGCATACTAAGTGCACGGCATATGCAATATTTTGCTGCTTCTGTACTATTTTGCGGTTCTCTGTAGCTGTTCAAAGAAGTATCCATTTCTGGTGTCTCCCCGTTGTATATGTCCTATATGTCTTATATGGTAAAATACGTATGCGTCGCCACTCCCCAAGTAGTTACGTTCCTGCGAAATAGGCAAAGTAGTCGTTATAGTACAATTCACAGATAGTAAAAAAGAAGGTATTTCATCACACATGTAGACAGAAATATATTGGAAAATAATTAATCCCCATTATGCACATTGGGCATCGGGTGATGGGTCATACGCCGTGTTGTAACCCCGGGTAAAGGACGGGGATGTGCCAAAATAGTAATTTGTAAAATTCAACATTTTAACGTCTGCAGCACGGCGGCCCTGCCAGCGCCGGGGACTTCTGCCATGGGCGGATTCGGGAATTGTCATGGGGGCACTAGTCTGAAGGGGCGCCATTTCTTCGGAGGGGCGCCACTGCGAAAGTACTTGGAGGCAGGGGCGGATACGGGGGTGGCACTGAAGGCATATGCCCCCATGGAAATTGGCGTCCCTTTGGCCGGGAAAAGGCTCCACTCCGGGAAAGCTCGAGTGCGTCCCGATCGAATTTTTAGCCAGAGGTGCCCCTCTCAGAGTAAAAGGCGTCCTTTCAGTGTGCTCGAGTGTATCCCGCTCGAAATATTCGGCCAGAGGCGCTCCTTCGAAGAAAAAGGCCCCCATTCAGTCTGTTTGAGTGAACTCCTCGATTTTTTTTTCGGTCAGAGGCGCGCCTTCGAAGGTAAAGGCGCCCCTCCGGAAGGCCCGAGTGCACCACACTCATTTTTTTTCAGCTAGAGGCGCCCCCACCCCCAGATACAAAGTTCCCTTCATAACAATTTCTGAACCCGCTCCTGCCTGGAGAAGTGTCTTTTCTTTCCGAGGGGAGCCTCTGGCAGAAATATTCTAGGTGAATCCATTCGAGCACACTGAAGAGGCACATTTTTCTCTCGGAGGGGGGGAGGGGGAAGCGCTCCTGACTAAAGGACTCCAGACTCGCAGAGACTGGTGCGCAGGGGATATTATAAGGATCTACGCCTTGAGGCGTAGGCTGGCGCAATCGCGAGCGGTTCTCCTGGAAGCCCTAAATCCCCGCCAACAGCTCGTACATCAGCAGCCGTTCCAACTGCTCCTGCGCATGCACTCCGTACTGGGTACAGTAGGAGATCGATCCCCCACACGACCGTGAGCTGTTGAAGACTATCTTCAACGGCTGCCGCAGGCAGCTTGGGCAGCATTATCGCTGTTTTTAGAGGAAGCTCCTCTGGACCGACTGGCCACCGCAGCTGACAGATTCTTGGAAGCCTCGGTTTCAGGTCTGGGTCAGCAATGGCGACAGGATACTCAACAGCGCAGACGGTGCCAGTCGGCTCAGTGTCTTCGGACACCGGTACGCTGGCCACAGCACCAAGTTCGAAGCACGAAATCGGCCACGGGAATGTCAGCTCGCTGACTAAACACCTAGACGATATCAACCAACTGTTATCGACTGAGCAATTTGACATATTCTGTGCCACCGAGACACTGCTCTCCTTGGATATGGACGACAGCACCCTCATCTTACCTGGCTTCAACATCAGGCGGAAGGAATTGTCGCACGGGCGCGGAGTCGCTATTATCTCCCGTAATCGCCTCACTGTTGAGCCACTGCGGGTGCCTACACCGAACTCATCTCTAGAGTCACTGTGGATCACTGTGACTGATCTAACAACAGTTGTCATTGGAGCTGTCTACCGATCCCCAAATAGTGCAGTGACACCGGCTAATGAGGAGCTACATGATCAGCTGGCACACGTCCTAAGCCTGGGCAAGCCCATCTTTCTTCTCGGTGACACCAACCTTGCCGTGTTGCAGCCCGACAAACCGGGTGTGCGGGCTCATCTGCGTACGCTTTGCGATCTGTCCCTCAGCCAGCTGATAACCAACGTCACACACCCACCACGGCTAGAAGGAGACAGCCCGAGTCTCCTCGATCATCTCATCACAAATCGATCTGACCTGACCACAGAAGTTCGAGTCATTCACACAGATGTCAGCGACCACGACGTCATTGCTGCATCTATCACAATTGACAGGCGTCGCTCCAAGCCCACCGTCATTACCATCCGATCGACAAGACGCTTAGATCAAAATGCTTTGTGCCTAGATCTGCTGTTGGCCGACTGGTCCGCCGTTTATCAAGCGACCACCACCTCGGACAAGTGGGACGCATGGCTGGCTGCATGGCAGCCAATAATCGACCATCACATGCCCCTTCGTCAAATCAAGCTGAAGCACCGATGGCCGCCTTGGTTGCAGCATGATGACGTTCATACAGCAAGGGCAGCACTGAAACAGGCGCGCGAGCACAGAGATGCAGCACGAAGCGAAGAAGCCCAGCGGAATTACCGTGAGCACAAGAGCGCACTCCGAGCGGCTCAACATCACGCATGCGCAGAATACTTATATACTGCTGGTACCCTGGAAGAACATACGCAAGTTGCAAGAGCTTGAGAAGACCCTTGCGATTTCGATCAAAAGGTGATCAAGCGCAGAAGTTGCACGCCGCCAGTTCCATTTCCCTTCCCGCCCGCTGCAATTGAATATTGCCACAATATTCAATTGCCGCGTGGCCTTCCCCAACCCAGCTCTCTCGTAGGTGTCCTTATTAGGGCATCTACGGGAAGCTCCGCCCCCGGACCACTAGCTGGTTGTCAGCCGGATTAGCCGGCCGACGCCACTAGTTGGTTGCTCGTCGGATTAGCCGACGAGCTCCCCTTCCACTTCCCTTCGGCCCTGCGGCGCTCTCGAAGTGCCGTCGGGAAACCGACTTGTTTCGGCGTTCAACTTTGACTGTTTTTGCCCATCCCACCCACTAGATTAGAGCCGACAGAGGTACCTTACTGGTTCAAAGGATCGGGCTAACGGTCACAAGACCGTGACTGCCCCCGCCTCTGCCGGCTACTCCCCCCTCCAAACCACTGTGTCTTTCTCCACCTTTTCACTACAGGTCTTTTCACACATTTCCTTGTAGCACCCCTTTAGGGTGCCTTTCTTGCCTGCACCCCTTCAGGGTGCCCTTATTCACACGTGCACTTCACCCACCCCCTTTAGTGTAAGCCCACCCGCCCTGCCCCGGTATGCCTGGGGACACCCCCCCCCCTCGGAGGACGGAGGCCGCCGCCCCCGGCCTGGAGCCCGCCTGCCCCCTCCCCGCGACCCTCCGGATGGGGAGTCCTTCGTCCTGGTGACTAGGACGGAGGGCTCGTGGTCCCGCACCTCCCCCTTCGCGATAGCCCGTCACCTGGACCAATGGACAGGCGGAGTGGTGTCCGCCAAGGTCCTGCGTTCCGGGGCCCTCCTTGTCCGTGTCAGGGAGGCCTCCCAGGCCCGGCAGCTAATGAACCTAGAGAGGTTCATGGACTGCCCAGTCCTGATCGAACCGGCGGATCGCCTGAACATGGCACACATGACTGCGTATGCCCCTGAGCTGACAGGGATGCCCGAAGAGGAGCTCCTAGCTGAGCTGCAGGACCAGGGCGTCTGTGAGGTCACCCGCCTCGGCCGCAGTCCCCGCCTCGGCCCGGTGCTCAAGCTGGGATTCCGGACCCAGACTCCGCCCGCCTACATAATGGCCGGCTACCTGCGCATCGCCCTCCGCCCATGGACACCACCCCCGTCTCGCTGCGGCTACTGCCAAAAGTATGGCCACTTGGGCAAGGCCTGCCGCGCCCGAGAGCCGGTCTGCGGGAGATGTGCCGAGGGGCACCCCACCGACATGTGCACCTCCGAGGTCACTCGGTGTGCGTCCTGCGCGGGCCCCCACCCAGCGTCATCCCCCGGTGCCCGGCATGGCTCGAAGCCAAGGACCGCCAGCAGCGCCGACTTGCCGCCCGCGTCGCTCCTGTTCCCCACCGCCGATGGAGTGGGCCCCGGCCCGCTCGCCCCCTGTGGCCGACCCCGGCTGAGGCGGCTTCTCGCCCCCCTCGGGCTGGGCCGCACGCGCCCAGCCTACGCTCTCCTCCCCTGCCCCTGGCCTCTCGCCTGGCCCCCTTGGCGGGCCCCCTGCCCCTGTCGCCGGTCCCTCTAACACCCGGAACCCTCACCACCAACAGGACGTCCCGCCTCAGGCCACGCGCCCAGCCTCGGGCCCCTTTGTCGCCCGACCCCTCCTTCGCCACCGAGCCGCCACGCCTGCGCCGGCAAGGGCTTCGTCCACCCCACCCCTCAGCGCCGTCACCTCCCCTCTCAGTCCCCGGAGTCCCGCCCTCGCTCCCGGTCCCCGTGCCCTGAACCACCCGAGGATCCAGAGCAGTCCTCCACCTCACCTGGCTCGTCAGATTCATATGAAACTGACGATCCCACCTTGCCGTCCCCGCCACACACACGCCTGCGAGGGCGTGATCATCATACCACACATCACTAATGCAGACACCCACCACTGAATTCTTGCTCCAATGGAATACGAGGTCACTCATATCCCATTGGGCAGAATTCAAGGAATATATCATCAGAAATAAACCATTGATTGCTGCCGTTCAGGAGACCCGATGGCGCGACAATGACCCATATCATTTTAATATCTTTGGTTATTCCCTCTACACCGACAATAGAAATTCTGCATCCCGCGGCGGCGGGGTCGCCTTATTTATATCCGACACCCTCCTTCATCGTCAGATCCCCATTGTAAATAACCTAAATTTTATTGCCGTTTCTGTCAAAATTGCACAACTAGAGCTTACTATACTCTCTCTCTATCTCCCACCTTCTCCTACACTATCCTTATCTTCTGTGACCGACCTATTCGGTCTCCTCCCTCACCCCTGTCTGGTGCTGGGAGATTTTAATGCCCACCACCAGGCATGGGGCTGTCACACCACATCACCTCGCGGACTCCACATCGAAACACTCCTCAACACCCACAACATGGTCTTTTTAAATGACCAAACACCCACACACAACACCGACATTGCCCCGTTCCGTCCATCTGCCATCGACCTATCTTTGGCCTCGGCCTCCATCTCACCCCTCTTTTCTTGGCATGTACAACCCGACCCCCTCTTTAGCGATCACTTCCCTATTCATATTATGCTTGAACGCTCAGCCCAGCCTAGAGATTATTCATTTCTCCCCCGCTGGAATGTTCGCAAGGCGAAATGGCCATCATTCTCCCAGGAAATTGACACCGTCTTCCCTCCTCATTCACACCCCCAATATCAGCTTTTCTTGACACCATATTACTCGCGGCAGAAAATCATGTCCCCACACTCGTCGCTCCCCGGCCGTCATCACGTGCCGTGGTGGAACGACGAGTGTCAACGCGCCGTCGCTCTGCGGCGGCGGGCTGAGCGAAAATTTCGCAAAAATCTCACCACCCAAAACATGTTAGAAGCCCGCGAGGCTAAAAAACGTTGTCAGCAGATTATCCTTAGCTCCAAAAAACGCAGCTGGCAACTCTATTCAAACTCATTCAACCGTTTTACCCCCTTCGGCCAGATTTGGACCAAAATTCGCTCTTTCTCAAATGGCAGATCCCCACACCGCGGATTCCCACAACTGACAATTAATCAACGCAGCATCACAGAACCCTCGGACGTCGCGGAACACTTTGCCACGTATTATGCAGACATCTCCTCAAATACGCAATACTCGCAACAAACCACCGACTTCCTACAAACCACTCTCGCCACCTGCAACTTTACCTCGGACAACACGGAACCATATAATGCCCCCTTTACTCTCTATGAACTAAATTTATCCCTCTCCAAAGTAACAAACACCGCGGCTGGCCCTGACCAATTGGCATACCCCTTCTTCCAAAATTTATCCGACTCCGGAAAAGACAACCTCCTTTCGGCACTAAACCAACTATGGACTGACGGCACCTTCCCCCTCTCCTGGTCCACTAGCACTATCATTCCTATCGCTAAACCCCGCAAACCTCGCGACCTTCCCTCTAGCTATCGACCTATCTCTCTCACTAGTTGTGCCTCTAAACTTTTTTGAGCGCATGGTCAATGGACGAATCAGAGTTCACCTTGAAAACAACGAAATTCTCACACCCTTTCAAAGCGGCTTTCGACCCAGACACAGCATCACTGACAACCTTATTCTGTTAGTTGACTCGATTCAGCGCGGTTTCATGAAAAAAAACATGAAACCGTGGCACTCTTTCTCGATTTAAAATCCGCATTCCATAAAGTACACAGCTCGGCACTCCGAATCAAATTACATCGTATTGGCATCCGAGGCAGGATGGCAAAATTTATCACCAACTTTCTCGCTAATAGAACATTCACCGTCCGCTGCGGCAATATCCATTCTCAGTCCAAAAAGTTAGATCAAGGCGTCTCACAAGGCAGCGTGCTATCCCCCACCCTCTTTCTTATCATGATTAACGATGCGCTCGCTGACCTCCATCACATAGCCCCTGTCTAAAATACTCCATTTACGCCGATGATTTGGCCATATGGTGCACGCACCCATCGGCAGACAATGCAAATCATATAATGCAGCGCGCCATGAATCAAATTGATTCCTGGTGCTCCCTCTGGGGACTGCAAATCTCCCCCACCAAATCCGTCACAATGCTTTTCTCCCGGCTCACCACGTACATTCCACCTCTTACACCACTCCGTTACCGCGACCAAATTATCCCTCACCAAACCACCTTCACCTATCTTGGCATCGTACTAGACAAAAGTCTTTGTTTCGGCCCCCATATTGCTTATCTAAAACAACGTTGCGCAAAACGTCTAAATCTCCTGCGCTGCATCTCCGGTCGCGACTGGGGTGCAGACAGGGCCACACTCAACACGATGTATATTACCCTGATTCGCTCAATCCTGGAATACAATGCGTTTATCTTCGATAATATATCCCCTTCACACATCACAACACTTGAACGCATACAGCATAACGCAATTCGCCTCATCACCGGAGCACACCGCACCACGCCCATCACTAGTCTCCGGGCTGAGGCCCACCTCCCCAGCTTACAACACCGCAGAATGCTTCAACTAGTCAGATACCACTTTCGCACCACAACACAACACAACCACCCTGCCACCCTCGCATTCTCTAATCCTCCCGTTCGACGCACATACAATAGGAACAAATACAATATTGCCATACATTTAGACCATGTCCTCACATTCGCACTCAAATTCCCCAACGTAATCCCCGACAAATTGCCTCCTCTAATCCCGTTTTGGCACATGAAACACCCCAAACTTGAGTATCTCTTTCGGGAAAACAAAAACCTGCTCACCCCCATCGAAGTCCAAATTATATTTTTGAATATCAAGAGGCCCACCCACAACACACCTTCTTCTACACGGACGGCTCACGTACCAGCAATGGTACGGGGGCCGCCTGGTGCGGTGGGCCCGACACTGGTCAAACCAAATTAACACTTCACCATTCGGTTTACACAGCAGAACTAGTCGCCATACTCACTTGCCTACAACACATCATTGCGCAACGCATTACTACCCCTACTACAATATGCACTGACTCACGATCCTCCGTGGACGCCCTCGCCTCAATACACAACACCACACACCCCACGCTCCATGCCATCCGACACCTCTACAATGCCAACCACGCACACCTTCCACTCACACTGCTCTGGATCCCTGGACATAGGGGCATCCCGGGAAATGAGCGGGTTGATGGTCTCGCCCGCGCGGCGATCGACCTCCCCGATAACCACGGAGCCCCAGTACCCCCGGAGATCTTTTTATCCCTCACAAATAATCTGTTCAGAAAGTATATTCAGGCCTGCTGGTCACACAACACCACACACCTACACACCATCAAGCCCACACTCTCCAGCTGGCCCTCCTCCAACCAGCACACCCGTCTGAACGAGGTGGTACTCACCAGACTTCGCCTGGGCCACACCGATTTGACACACAATTTTCTTTTTCATAGACCTCTCCGCCTTCCACTTTGTAACACATGTCACGTTCGCCTTACTGTCACTCATATCTTACTTGACTGTCCAACATATGCTCTTCACCGTCGCTATATCATGCAATATGTCGCCAAGATCCATTCACAACTTTCGCTTCAAGCTCTCCTCGGGAATGACCACCCAGAACTACTTGATTTACTCTTTCGCTTCCTCCAGGACACCAAACTCTCCGAACTGATATAAAGCCTCCGTCGCATTTTCCTTTTCCAAGCTAGCCTGATAAAAGATATACGACACGCGCCACACTCCGTACTGGCTGTATGACTCCGCTCCACATCTCTTCTTCTCCGTCGTCGCAAAACACGTCCATATAGGTTATCTCACACTAGGTAGACAGGATCCGATCCAATTTGGCTACTACGGACGGACTTCCTTTTAAATTGCGCTTGGTTTTTTACCCTCGGTTTTCCAAGCAGCCTGGTTTTCCCCTTTTTAGGGGTTTCCAGGCTTTAACTTAAACCATACACTTACACACAAGGTCGGGCCCGACGCCCACGACTCGCCCTGGGCGTCGGGCCTCCGCTTCGATTTTCAGGTCGCAGGTGGGCAGTGGAGCCTCTCCGGAGGTTACGATGCTGCCCACCCTCCAAATGTCCTTCCATTGTCATGAGTGTCTGTATGTATGTATATGTACCTGTATGACATGCGTGTTTCGTCTCCACGCCATATTTCTTGTTTCACGGCGTCTCTCCTTTCTTGACTAGTTGGTATAACCGGATGTCACATAAGCCGGATTAACGTAACTACTTCTTTAACGTAGCAATCTCTAGCAGATGGCACTTTGCCTCAGCTAAAGATTTAGGGGAAAAAAAAAAAATAATAATAAAAAAATACGCAAGTTGACCTCCCTCAACATATCCCACACGGCAAGATTGTTATGCATGCCGATTATGTCCAGTTCCTCGACTCCGGGAAGCGAAACGAAATTACAGCTATTAGCCAACGATTGAATAAATCACTGTCAGTCGCCTTTAACTGGTTCATCCAGAATCGACTAAAAGTAAATCCCTCCAAAACCGAGATGGTTGTTCTCCAATCTTCTAGACAGCATACGCCTGTGGAATTATCTGTTCGTCTGGGCCAGTTGGAAATAGTACCCATGAAGTCTGTGTAATTACTTGGCATGAAAATTGACTCACACCTGTCCTGGGATGTGCATGTATCTACTGTTGTGCGTCTGTGTAACCGCATACTCATTGGACTCGCTAGACTGCGTCATAAGTTTTCTCACATTACGAGACTAATTGAGGCACTAATTGGTGCTAATTGAGGCACTCGTATTCCCCCACATAAGATACTGCGTGTCTGTTTGGGGAAGCTGTAGCAGAGCCCAGAAACGACGCATTCAAAAATGCATCAACTTCGGTGCAAGGATTGTCGCCGGCTTGCACTACCAGGATCATGTGTCACCAACGTTGATAGAACTAGGATGGCTCAAATTCGAGGACTTCATATCCGAGGCAGATGCACACTCAGTTTTCAAAATTATGAACGAGTTCACTGGCTCAGGACTCATTCGCGGTAAACTAAACTGTCGCTCAACTGTGTCGCAACGGAGCACCAGGGCCACGGCTAACGGTGAGCTCCAGGCACCACGATGCCGCACAGAATTCGCGCGCCGCTCCTTCATACCGAGAGCTTGCCGGACGTGGAACAATCTGCCTCCAGATGTGAGGAACTCAGATGGCTACAACGTTTTCAGACGGAGGCTTTCGGCTATGCTGCGCATGTCCGAGCTCTAATTTCCGGCCTCCGGAGCATCGTTTGCATCAGCACTGTGATGCCACTCGGTGTTATCGTGTATGCTCGTGATGATGGTTTGTGTAGCACATTAGTGCACTTCTGTAACGGAAACTGAAAAACCCTGCTCGGGAAGATCCGAAATACATTACACTACTACAGGGTATAGTCGCGACGTTAACGGTGGCAGTCAGTCGCCTGGAAAGCGTCCTGAGTGACAGGTCACCAGAGTGAACGGGCGGACGTCACTATTTCCAGGACCATCGGCGGGGCCGCAGGGTCATCGGCGCTCCCGCTCCGATCGCAGCCCGCAGTTGCATGCTTTTCACTGCATGCCCATTTCCATTTTATATTGGGGTGGGGGGGGGGAGTCACTATTGGAGGGGAAAATTTGAACATTGGGGAGGGGGCATATGCCCCCCCCCCCAAAGGTATACAAAACAACGCCCCTACCAGCCAGTCCAGGACTGCAATGCTCGACGAGGGTGTTTGCGGTCAATATATCATTAATTCAAGGTGGAATATATACACGTAGGGCATAAAATAGTAACAATTGTCCTGACTGATGTTAACTTAGGACACATTGGCGAACATTGCACCTGTTCAAATGTGCCATATGAATAACTGGTCACATCTTCAGAAGCAGGGAGTTAACCGTCACGCCGCCAAGCGGCGAAACCGCGAACAAGCTTGGAGGGCAAAATGCATCGGCAGCTATGGGGAAAAACCACGATATTCCCAATATCTCATAACATATTTTGGTTTCGACAAAAGCGATGGCAGATTTGGATAGGGCTGCAAGAGACTCGTAGCAATTACGAAAACAAATTTCATCTGGAGGGAACACCGCAATTACTTGAGCTAATAAAAGATGGCATACCTGGAATGGAACACCAGGCTTGGTCCACTCCAGTATCCAGGACATGGGCGTTGTTTTGCATACTTTTGAGGGGACATTTACCACGTCAATATTGGCTTTCCTCCCACCCCCTCCCCAATAACTTCAACCTTTAACATGGGACCCTATGGATTATGCCCCCATCCATTTCGGCCCGCCCATTTCCTTCATATTGTGTCCCCCCCCAATGATTTTCAGAAATCAACGTCTCTGATCCAGGGCCTTCTCTAGCATGTTAGCTAGGGGATCCCACGCATGTTCGTCCTCAGTGAAGCTGCATTTCCCATCGCACAAGCATTACTACGGGCGTAGCTCGGAAGGCTATATGGTATGGCTCCATTGGAGTCGATGGTGGCGGCCCCATCTCCCGTGATATCTTATTCAAGGAGACCCTGACGATATCCTATTATCTATTAGGAATATTGAACAGGTAAATGTATGTTTCAATAGTTTACGAAAAGGTATCAAATTTGTATATAATAACAACAATCATTGTAGAGCAATATCACTATCATTATCATTATCATATATCAGCAATCATTGTCTACACTGTAAAGCAATCATTAGAACGGCCATTTCACGGCGAACAAAAAGATGGCTCCGGGGGCGGCGCCACCGGAAAGGGGAAATTTTGGTAGGGACCGATATAAGGGGGCAAATGACACTAAGGGAGAAATCCAAATATAATAAATATAATATAAAGGACTGTATTTCGTGAAGTGGAGGCTAAGTCTTGTATGTTACGGTGAAAATAGATTTGTTGAGATTGCTATGCATTCCTTAGTTTAAGTTTACAGTAGTT
The DNA here is from genome assembly GCA_034440615.1 of Ashinkailepas kermadecensis. NCBI lineage: Eukaryota > Metazoa > Arthropoda > Thecostraca > Neolepadidae > Ashinkailepas > Ashinkailepas kermadecensis. Next base: position 135,832 of record JAOTOM010003633.1, read on the forward strand.
GTGTACAAAATGTTGCACAAGGGCAAAGATCTCGATGTGTTCGCACGAAAATCTACCCCGCTTTTATAGCGAATAATGCGTTAGCATTGTTTGTCGAATCACCGGTGTAGGCAAGTTCGGGTCGCATGGCAGTGATAGTCTACCTTTTCCTCGGTTGTGCGATAACTTGTTCTCAAATTTAATAGCTTCTCTCAGCTTCCAAATTCTCAATTCGGACAGCTTCCCAAACCAACAGCCGTTAATGAATGCCCTTATATTGTACAGGGCTGATAAATGAACCAAAACGGCGTACACTGACCAACAGTCTCAAGAGTTCAATAGTGATGCCAAAATCAGCACAGTCGCAGCATCCGAATGAGCAGGCGATCACGACTGACCGTGACGGACAACCGTCCAACCGAGCCACTAAACGCTCCGGCGCTCACATCTTGGTACAGGCTACATCTCCTTAGCCTCAGCAATCTAAGTCTGGCTCTCACCGGAAAATCCCACCCATGTCCGCCTGCGCCGGGTGTTTGGGGGTCGCCAACTGCCGGCTCGAGGGCCGGCTCGAGGGCCGGCACGCGCGCGAGAGCTGGGTGCAGGTCGCTCATGGGGAGGGGAGGCAACGCCCCTGATGTCTGGCCGGCTATTCTACATGGTAAATCATGATTGGTGGACAACACAGTGACGCGGTACTTCCGATTGTTCAACCCTGATCGGGCCTCCTCGGTTCAATGCCGTGAATGGAATGCGGTCGGACGTTACCCGGCGGCGTGAAACTCACCCCGGCCGGCCGGCGTCCAAACAGCTGAGGTCGGCACGTGTCCGGTGCAGGCGGTTTCCGCTCGGGGGCGTTCATGACCGGACCCGTCGGGTCTCTGGATTCGACGGGTCTGCACACGTGGGAACCAAATGCATTCGAATGAGGGGGTCCGAAACTAACTTCGTTACACCAGTCTGTCCCCAGTTGTTAGTCTGAAGATCAAGCCAAGGTTATGCCAGCGGCTACTGGGCCAACCTCATGAAATAGTCTTCATGAAAACTTCACCCTTAAAACTAGGTCACAAGGTCCAACTTGAAAATAATTGAAAGTGTTGAAAATGCGAATTGTATAATGTTCCAGCAGGGCGTTCTAATTATACATATACTCTTTATTAATCGGACCCTTCGCTATGGTAATATTGAAACTCCTTTCATAGAAGTGTTGACAAAAGTGGCCAATTTTACAACATCCGATCGCTTCAGCCCCCCCCAAAAAAAATGCTCGGATAGAGCCGAAAATCGAAGATCCGAAATCACGGCCATAGACTACCACTAAAATTAAACTTCATCAAAATATGAGACTATGGTGTGCTAATTTTGGGGATGCCTGACCGATTTGTACTGGAATCCCTCACCTGCGGTAAGCTGCCCAAAACCTCACAACCTTCCTCCTAATAATAACAGCCTAACATTAACACCAACATGAGGGAACCGGTAATGCGTAAGGCTAAGCATAAGGTTATCTGGTGGATTTTAATTATCAATATGCATAAATTAGTGCAGTTTATATAGGCGTTTGTGCCAAAGTTAACTTTAGTGAGATGCAAAACTGCAAATAAAAACACTTATTTTGTTCTTCTTACGTAATCTATTTATAATTTTATGTCTCACCATCATTAACTTAAGCAGAAATGGCATAGATCTACTATCCAACATGTTCTGGCACTACACATTTCCCCACGATCAGACAATTCATTAGACGCTGCGAGACAACCTGAAGACCACCACAGGACAACTTCGGTACGAACCTGATGACGAATGCTACCATTTAGAGCCAACGACTACAAATTGTCATTTTCGGCCAATCATCTACGAGTGGCGTGTTGTCATAGCAATGCGATTTGTTGCCAATGTATGCCAGAGCTGCACTGATAAACACCAGCCGTCAAGTCTTCACTCAAAGCCCATTAGCCTGGTGTCAAAAACATTGAAATGCTCCCTCTTCATAACATACGAATGTGTTTGCTGGGATCAGAGCTTGTCAAGCCATTGCTAAGCTTAAGATATAGCATTTCCAGTCAAAACAGCACCATGGCGTCAGTGTTCGCAAATACACATGCTAGCTCTTGTATCGTGCTTTGGTCAGTCACTCACCACCACCATACAGGGAGCTAGACCACTTTGGTGCATATGCCTTGCTGAGATATAGGAGTGCTTAATATGTGTGATGATGCCTGGGTTAAGTAGCATGATAAGTGTAACTTCTCTGTGAGGTTTGTTCGCTCTTTTCTGGCGTTGCATGGCGCATGATCAAACGAGTTACATTATCGGCTCTCGGGATTACCTACATGACAAGAACATAATAATTTTCTGCTGGATTTTCCTCATTCATTCGGCTTTCAGCGTAGCATGTTTGGTGGCACGTGTATTTTGAAAAGTGCACTGCCTGTTCTTTCTGATAAACCAATACCTTTTCTTTCTGATACACCAACTGATAGGGTACAAGTTTGTGCTTGTCGCCTTAAGGGGTAAAGCTACCGCAGACGTATTGTGGTTTCAGGGATGATATTCATGCACGTATAAATAGGCGTTTTTTTCACGAAGCATATAACTGGTTGCACTAAGCTAACACAGCCTCAACTAGAGGATGACCAAAATACAGCACCTCACTGCGACACCTGCAACACCACATTAAGCATAGGTCACATCCTGCTAGACTGCAGCTTTTACGCTCAAAGACAACCACTTAAGGCCATCTGCCAAAAAGAGGGCATCACCATGTCGCTTCCATCGCTTCTGGGCGACAAGCACCCATAACTCTTTAAATTTCTGTTTGAATATCTGTACGCCACAAAACTAGCAGGAGCACTGTAGACACCATACCACCAACACTCGCTTCAACACGCAGTGCATGCCCACAGTGCACTCGTAGGAAACACGTAAATAGCCATCCCCGAATGGCATCGAACGTACATGAGCCGGTTTACTTTCCAATTAGAAATAAATTGTTACCTGGCGATGGCGTCAGACTCAGATGAGACGACTTTCTTTAGAAAATACAAATCAACATAACGTAAAACGAGTACCCAGAGGAGCTATCGGACGTAGATGAGCCGAATTACCTTGCAACACATAACGTAAAACGGCTACCCAGAGGTACAGCGGACGTAGATGAGCCGAATTGCCAAACAACGTACTAATCCCACTGACAACCCTGCATGGCATGCTCAGACTAACCCTCTACTAACAACTAACACGCGGCGGCCGGCGTGATAGGTGAGGACAACTACCTCTTGTCCGCACGGTAAAAACCCCTCGGTATTATTCGACAAGAGTAGGCTAATGCCGGCACCCTGGCAAAATCAACTTCCCCGTCACTCTCAAAATCACATTCACCACCCCAGCTACAAATTATCATGCGGAGGAGCAAAGTAAAACTAAAACCGTTCCGATATCCAGGAGATGTCCTCTACTCATCCCCCGCCTTTTCAGCACCTACAACATCACACACTACAACGAACACAAACTCCCTAAATGTAAATGTGCACTTGCCTCAGCTTCGCCTGCAGAACACACTCGCCTTAAAGGCGGCACAAATGACCTTTATGGTCCGGCACGCCTAAAAAAATCACCCCCCCCCTCTCCTTACGAAGCCACTTCGCTTTCTTCCGTCGTTTGGTGTACGTCGACCTGCGGCGATATTTTTCCGTGCTTCGAGGTCAGGTCTCCTTTAAGCTTATAATCTTAGTTATGCCATATTAACAGTGTGATGTCAGGATACTGGATCATAAGGGTTGGTTTACAACGGAAGCGCTGGTCTAGTGGTTGGGGATCCGACATAAATGGTGTAATTAATTAATTAATTAATTAATTATAACATTACAAAATAAATTAATTTTACTTCATTAATTAAATGTGCAATATCCAGAGGCGGTTTTCAAGGGTAACTGGGGTAAACATAGTTCCGCCAATTCTCATGTTGGTTGGTTATTAGGGTTTTAGGGCGCATCAACTGCATTGGTTATACAGCGCCCTTCTGGAAGTTCATTTTAGGTGCAAATTTTGTCGTACATTGAACTGACAGTGGTGAAAATGATGCAACATGAGAGAAAATCACTTGTGTTTCGATGTGTGCCCTAAATAATACCCAGACGTCTTCTTAAACCTGTTTAATTCTTCGATGAAACTATAGTTTACCTGGTATGCTACACTAGTGTACATCCTTAACTAGATCTTGCAACTGCACTGTGTGGTATATATAGGCCCTAATCTCTGGAGTGTAACCAGTTGCATGACTAGATCTTGCAACTGCACTGTGTGGTATATATAGGCCCTAATCTCTGGAGTGTAACCAGTTGCATGACTAGATCTTGCAACTGCACTGTGTGGTATATATAGGCCCTAATCTCTGGAGTGTAACCAGTTGCATGACTAGATCTTGCAACTGCACTGTGTGGTATATATAGGCCCTAATCTCTGGAGTGTAACCAGTTGCATGACTAGATCTTGCAACTGCACTGTGTGGTATATATAGGCCCTAATCTCTGGAGTGTAACCAGTTGCATGACTAGATCTTGCAACTGCACTGTGTGGTATATATAGGCCCTAATCTCTGGAGTGTAACCAGTTGCATACTAGATCTTGCAACTGCCTATATGGCTAATCTCTGGGTGTAACCAGTTGCATGACTAGATCTTGATGCACTGTGTGGTATATATAGGCCCTAATCTCTGAGTGTAACCAGTTGCATGACTAGATCTTGCAATACTGCACTGTGTGGTATATATAGGCCCTAATTTTTGAGTGAAAACCTAATCTTCTGGACTGTGTGGTATATAAGGCTTATTTTTTGGAGTGTAACCAGTTGCATGACTAGATCTTGCAACTGCACTGTGTGGTATATATAGGCCCTAATCTCTGATAACCAGTTGCATGACTAGATCTTACTGATACTAATCTCTGGAGTGTAACCAGTTGCATGACTAGATCTTGCAACTGCACTGTGTGGTATATATAGGCCCTAATCTCTGGAGTGTAACCAGTTGCATGACTAGATCTTGCAACTGCACTGTGTGGTATATATAGTTTTGAGTGCCTCCTCTTGATGTGTGTAGTATATATAGCTAATCTCTGGAGTGTAACCAGTTGCATGACTAGATCTTGCAACTGCACTGTGTGGTATATATAGGCCCTAATCTCTGGAGTGTAACCAGTTGCATGACTAGATCTTGCAACTGCACTGTGTGGTATATATAGGCCCTAATCTCTGGAGTGTAACCAGTTGCATGACTAGATCTTGCAACTGCACTGTGTGGTATATATAGGCCCTAATCTCTGGAGTGTAACCAGTGGCATGCCAGATTTTCATGCGCCTTTTTCCAAACCACTGATATATGATATTATTTGATAATTTTTCACCTTAAAGTTAACAATTTTGTTTCAAAGTTGCAATTATGGATAATAATACTAAGCAACGAACATTTCCAGTGAAGAGCTAGTCTACACTATGAAATGAGCCGACATAAACTATGCATCCTGGAACTCACCTTCATTTACAATAAAATATCTGGCGCATATGATTCATTCCTGGAGATCTAGCTATAAACAACTTCATGGCCGCGAGAACACGCATAATTATCCTCCCTAGTATTCATATGCTGCTTTTGTTTGCTTTGGTCATGTAAATTTTGTTATCAACAAATAACAGGATTGTTTAGTTTGAACATCAAAGATATTTGGTAGATTTTCATCTTACATAAACGTCAGTGCAGGCTCCCAATTAGTGTGTTTGTGTTATGGCAAGTAGAAGGTTGGGACCAAGATAGGTAACTAGATAGTCATCTAGGTATGTATCAGTGGTGGGGTTTGCTATGCTTTTGTTGAAGTCTGGACCTCACCATCTTTGCCTTGGCCACACCAACTTCTTGGTTTCTTAGCATGGAACCCAAAGGGTGGAACCCATGAATGAAATTCAATCAAGCAGCACTAATTGCCTCCGTGCATTGGGCCCGAGCAATAATTTCCAAACTTCTCCGCCCATGATGGGTAGCATGACATTTATTACTGAAAATTATTCGGGTGGGGGCACAATACACGGATACCTTGATAGGTACACCAATACCTTAGTCGTTCATGTGGGTGTTGAATATCTTCTCTCTCGGGAGAGGGATGCTTCTGATGTCAGGATGATTTCTAGATAGGTGTCGTTAGCATACTACATAGGTATTATTTTGTATATGCCTACTTGGATTTTCAAATGTAGTGTTCAAACGTGAATTTTTTTCACGCGATGGTTTGGTATTAATACACATGACATCAATTATTTTTCATTCTGGCAGGGGGTACGAAAACTGGCTGGTGATTTGAAAGGGGTACGCAGAGGGGAAACGGGTTAAGAACCAATGCTCTACCCATGCCAGCATGTCCACTGGGTCTTACCTTATACTACACATGCCGGAGAGTGCGTATATACCTTTCTCAGTGGAGACAGTAGCACCCGGCATGCTTCTCAAGCACATTGTTTACATAATGTCGGTAAAACCAGAGATTCAGAATTTCATTGATCTATCATCGGTCGCTTGGGGCGACTTTGGACAGTCTGCAACGATCGCACAACTTTTCGGAATTGCAATGGTTGAGGTGCGCCCAGGGCAGTTCTGTGGCACGTGCAAGGTTGCTTTCGTCCATATCCATGTGCTGGCTTATGGATCGCCAGGAGGTGGTTGTCGCCGGTCGGAAGAGTACCGGCCAAAGGGTCGGCGAGTGCGCTTCCCGGCACGGTGGCACCGTCAGGCCGGGATCTCGGCATATTGCCACTGTGTCGATCGACCCGGGGAATTGAGTGTCGTCGGTTCCGCGAAAACCTCGAGCATCATCGACGACGGAATCGCAGGCGGGGAGACCACATCGCGAAGTCTTCTTCAGTGCTGGGGCTCTCAGCCTTGGCTGGGCCACGGACGAACTCGGCGGAGTTTTCCTCAGAAAAATACGACGGGGAGCAGACGCGTACCTACGGTTTACGGTTGGTGAATTAAGCAAATGAAAGTCAGACGTGCTTCTTCAGCTGGAAAAATGGATGCCCGAGGTTAGCGGCTCTTAATATTTATTAATTCATCTACTCCCTCCCTTTCGCTCGTTCAAACATAACTCAATTCCCCACCGGCGCAGAGCATAAAGTACCACCACAAACTACACACAACACTGCCTGCGCTCCCCTTTGAAGTTGTATTCTGGCAGCACTAACAGATTGAAAAGCCCTATTTCAGTACACCATCAGTGACGATGGGCTATGCGCGGCATTGCGCACGGTACCAGCAACTAATCACAATGCAAACCTGGAATGTCGCTAGTTCCATGCCATATTTATCCTGTTACTTTTTCTAAGCCACCGGTATACGACATTATTTATTAATGTTCCACATTTAAAGGAACAATTTTGCTTTAAGGTTGCAATTACGCATAGTAGTACTCAGTAACGGACATTTTCAGCGAAGAGCTTACCTGCACTATGAACTCAGCCGAGAGATAAACTACGCAGCCCGATATTCACCATCACCGACGATATCTGGCGCACATGATTCATACCTGAGATTAATAATTAACCTCATATTAATCACACATGAGACGATACTCTGAATTGCACTTGTGCAAGTGGCACCCACGCTTCGCCCGACGCTCGGCACGTGCATTGGAGCGCACACGGTGTCACACACCCGTGCAGACCAAGCGTATCCTCAGGCAGTTGCCATGGCCGGATTGCTTGGATAGCTGGATAGCCATCCAATCTGTGCTCAAAGACTGCGACCTGTACTCCCGCAAGAAGAGAGGACGTTCGATGGACACGGCTCTCACACTCGTCTCTGTGCACTCTCCATCCAGTCGAGAAGCTGGCTTTCTCTAATTTGATGAATCTCGTGCAAGACGACACACACAAATCTTGAGGCCGCGGACGAAGATCCAAGTGGTACCACTCCACCATACTCAGCGACTTGAAGTTGTTTGAGAGAACGCACACTGAGCCGGAAATGCATTTACGTTCGTATGTAAACGTCGTTCAGAGCTTCTTGTTCGCGGATTTAATCCGGTCAGGGGCGGGGTGGGCAAAGTGCTTAGTTCGATTCCTCTAACTTAGACGATCTCAGGCAGTTTTATTTATTTATAAGCTTTACGATTTTTCTTACGGCCCTGTTCGAAAAATAGTAATATTTTAGCGTCATGATGCTACCAGTGTTGGGCCCCATCACCTTTTTAGCCCTGTATGAGCAACTCTTTCGGCTTACAAAGCGCAAACTTCACTCCACCAATACAACTGATTATTTTCATACTTCACCCGTGAACCAGTTTAAAATACGCTTGTGTGCTAATACCGTACCAGTCAAAAGCTTTTGGTGGGTGCCTAGAGTGGCATCGACCAATTTACACATCTGGTTTTTGGGTGGAAAGCACCCAAAGCTAAATTTGGCGCAAAGCATGTGCATAACATTCATGGTATCGACGCTTTATATTCTTCAATTCTGCAGGTGCGCATCATTTACATGTAGTGCATATGTGATACATCAATATATGTGGTACATACCAGTTGTTATAACAATGATTAAAGATGCACACAATAATACACATACATCACGGCATGACATGGGCTGAAACACTCTTGATGAAAATAATGATTTAATCAGCATGGTGAAATATCCCGGGGGGGGGGAACGCTCTCTCCAGAAGGCACGACTGCGAAGGTACTCCTGCAATGGCAACTGGCTCACAGTGAAGTCTAAATTACCGCCCCCTGGATGCACCATAACACCGACTTATTGAGGCGTGCAATTGACTGATGCACCACGACACCGAGTTACTGAGGCGTACTATTGACACACCTCAGCGTAGCGCAGCTGCTGACTAGCGCGTAGCGCAGCTGTCGACTAACACGCATCAGCATCCCGGTGTCACGCACTGACAACACGAGCAGCGCGGTATCACAGCATCACATAAAATTACACAACACCCCTGCCGGCCCACAGAGCTCTCCGTCCGGACATGGTGGTGCATCAACGGAGCGGCGAACGCCACGCCGACTCTACCCACAGCCTGCAGTCACAGCTACCTACAGACATGCAGGCTACAGTCTGCAGCTCGGCTTCAGAGGAGATCGGTCAACCGCCCTCCGGGGCCGGGGGCGGGGGCGGGGTGACCTCCTGGATGACAGCTGACCTACTCGGGTCACCATAACTGACCAGAGCAACGTCGCCTTCATTACCGGCGGCAACACCGGCCGGACAGCGTGTAACTCTGTCACCAACGACACCGCACCTGCACGCAGAGCCGAGTAAAACGCAACCAATCTTCACGCACATCGCCTTCAGAAAGCGGTAGGCGTCGGCTACGATTGGCGGACCCTCTCCGGTGTGCACGCACACACACGCAGAGCGCACACCGACACAGGATAAATCAGTCTGTCGTTTGCACAATGTCGGGAGCCGACGTCGTTGGGCCGAGTCTACTCGGCCGTCCACACGGACCGGTACAGATTGAGCAGCGCCGGCGGCACGTGCTCGGTCAGCGAGCTCTCCGGCAGCCGACGCGCCTGCACCAGCGCCTCGAGCAGCGCCAGCAGCACGCACGCGTCGGCCGGCAGCGGCGGCGCGGCGGCCAGCGAGCAGACCGCCTGCGAGACGAGCGCCAGCACGCGGCCGCCCGTGGCGTCCGGCAGCTGGCCGAGCAGCACCGCCAGGCCCGAGACGAGCGGCGCGGCGTCCAGCGGCTCGGACGCCTTCACGCAGCTGAGGCCGCCTGGGGCACGGCACGGACGGCGGCTGGCACCACAACACGGCACGGACGGCGGCCGGCACCACAACACGGCACGGACGGCGGCTGGCACCACACAACATGGCACGGACGGCGGCTGGCACCACAACACGGCACGGACGGCGGCTGGCACCACACACAACACGGTACGGACGGCGGCTGGCACCACAACACGGCACGGACGGCGGCTGGCACCACACAACACGGCACGGACGGCGGCTGGCACCACTCATAACACGGCACGGACGGCGGCTGGCACCACACATAACACGGCACGGACGGCGGCTGGCACCACACAACACGGCACGGACGGCGGCTGGCACCACACAACACGGTACGGACGGCGCTGGCACCACACAACATGGCACGGACGGCGGCTGGCACCACACACAACACGGCACGGACGGCGGCTGGCACCACACAACACGGCACGGACGGCGGCTGGCACCCACACAACACGGCACGGACGGCGGCTGGCACCACAACACGGCACGGACGGCGGCTGGCACCACACAACATGGCACGGACGGCGGCTGGCACCACACACAACACGGTACGGACGGCGGCTGGCACCACTCATAACACGGCACGGACGGCGGCTGGCACCACTCATAACACGGCACGGACGGCGGCTGGCACCACACAACACGGTACGGACGGCGGCTGGCACCACTCATAACACGGCACGGACGGCGGCTGGCACCACACAACACGGCACGGACGGCGGCTGGCACCACACAACACGGCACGGACGGCGGCTGGCACCACACAACACGGTACGGACGGCGGCTGGCACCACACACAACACGGCACGGACGGCGGCTGGCACCACACAACATGGCACGGACGGCGGCTGGCACCACACACAACACGGCACGGACGGCGGCTGGCACCACACAACACGGCACGGACGGCGGCTGGCACCACACAACACGGCACGGACGGCGGCTGGCACCACACACAACACGGTACGGACGGCGGCTGGTACCACACAACATGGCACGGACGGCGGCTGGCACCACACACAACACGGTACGGACGGCGGCTGGCACCACACAACACGGCACGGACGGCGGCTGGCACCACACAACACGGCACGGACGGCGGCTGGCACCACTCATAACACGGTACGGACGGCGGCTGGCACCACACAACATGGCACGGACGGCGGCTGGCACCACACAACATGGCACGGACGGCGGCTGGCACCACACAACACGGCACGGACGGCGGCTGGCACCCACACAACACGGTACGGACGGCGGCTGGCACCACACAACATGGCACGGACGGCGGCTGGCACCACACACAACACGGTACGGACGGCGGCTGGCACCACACAACACGGCACGGACGGCGGCTGGCACCACACAACATGGCACGGACGGCGGCTGGCACCACACAACACGGCACGGACGGCGGCTGGCACCACACAACACGGCACGGACGGCGGCTGGCACCACACAACACGGCACGGACGGCGGCTGGCACCACAACACGGCACGGACGGCGGCTGGCACCACACAACATGGCACGGACGGCGGCTGGCACCACCACACAACACGGCACGGACGGCGGCTGGCACCACACAACATGGCACGGACGGCGGCTGGCACCACACACAACACGGTACGGACGGCGGCTGGCACCACACAACATGGCACGGACGGCGGCTGGCACCACACACAACACGTACGGACGGCGGCTGGCACCATCATAACACGGCACGGACGGCGGCTGGCACCACAACACGGCACGGACGGCGGCTGGCACCACACAACATGGCACGGACGGCGGCTGGCACCACACACAACACGGCACGGACGGCGGCTGGCACCACACAACACGGCACGGACGGCGGCTGGCACCACACAACACGGCACGGACGGCGGCTGGCACCACTCATAACACGGCACGGACGGCGGCTGGCACCACACAACATGGCACGGACGGCGGCTGGCACCACTCATAACACGGTACGGACGGCGGCTGGCACCACACAACATGGCACGGACGGCGGCTGGCACCACTCATAACACGGTACGGACGGCGGCTGGCACCACTCATAACACGGCACGGACGGCGGCTGGCACCACACAACATGGCACGGACGGCGGCTGGCACCACACACAACACGGCACGGACGGCGGCTGGCACCACACACAACACGGCACGGACGGCGGCTGGCACCACACACAACACGGCACGGACGGCGGCTGGCACCACACAACACGGCACGGACGGCGGCTGGCACCACACAACACGGCACGGACGGCGGCTGGCACCACAACACGGCACGGACGGCGGCTGGCACCACACACAACACGGCACGGACGGCGGCTGGCACCACACACAACACGGCACGGACGGCGGCTGGCACCACACACAACACGGCACGGACGGCGGCTGGCACCACTCATAACACGGCACGGACGAAGTCTGGCACAGGATCTGGCGCAACATCGACGGGGCCCGGCACAACACACACACACACACGGGGCCTGGGACCACACACAACACAGACGGGATCCGTCACCACACGTATCACAGACTGGGACCACAGCACATACGATGGCTGATACCATACACAGCACAACACAACACAGACGAGGCCGGGCGCAACACACACGGGTCTGAAACGACACGTGACGCAAATGGGGTGGGTCTGTGGCCACCCATAACAGACGGGATCCTAGACCTCAGCACGGACCAGATCTGTAACCATGCATAACACAGACAACACCAGGAACCACACACACAGGAACATTGCACATACGGAATCTGCAACCACGCGGCACACATGCAGGATCCAACGACACAGAATATTCTGGAACACGGTTGGAAGTATGCATTGGAATTCTCGAGTTGGACGACAATTTCTGGGCATTGCAGATCGGAGATGATTTGTATTCCGTGTCTGGAATCAAATGCTTCCTTTTGCACTTTTCAGTCGGTTTCCGGCACGCATATCAAACAGCAGTGAAGTTGAAATATCATTCAAAGAACTCCATTCATCTTTCGGATGAAAAGAATGCATAATTTCCCGGGAGCGGACAGTATGCGGGAATCCAAGCATCCAGAGCAAGGCCATGTTTCCAACTCCGTTCGTGGACCGCACAACACAACACAGCGGCGATGTGGCGCCACACAGAACGTCACACTGACGGGCAGCGTTTCGAACTCATTCGCCATTCCACGCCTCAATTGACCCGACGTGACCCCCCGGCGGCAGTGACTGCGTGGCGTGCCAACACCATCCAGCTGAGTGACAACGCATCGCATGCCAGCGCCAGCAGAACAAAGCCAGCCACCAGCATCGCAGTGGCAAAGTCGGCTACTTCAAAGCCGTCGGCTGCTTTTCCCCCGACGACGGCATAGCAGGTAAATCATGCCCTGCAAACCCGGGCCACGTCCCGGGGGCGGGGTCATCAACGCATCGTCAGCGACATACACGCCCCCCCCCCCCCTCCGCTTTGTCGGTGGCCGGCCGGTTATGCACGGAACAGCAGGTCGACAGACGGCGCGCTTCGTTGGTCGATCGACGAACCGCGCCCACCGCCGACCCACAGGCGGGTCGGGGGGGGGGCGATGGCGCCTGCTTGTTGTGGTGGTGGTGGGTGGGTAGGGGGAGGGGCAGTGATTTCTAGAGGCGTGCCGGACCATAAAGGTTATTTGCACCGCTCGTAGTGGCCGGCACCGTGGTGCACCGAGCACCGCCGGGCGAGTAGTCTGGCGGCATGGCGCCGCCCGCCACTCAACCGAAAGGTCGTGCGTTCGAGTCCCGCCCGTCGCCACTCTTACGCGCCAACCAACCAGCGCGAGACATCAGCGACGCTCTATGACCCGAAGAGGCCGACGCGTCGTACAAACAGCAACCACCACGCCTGACACCGTCCGCGGAAAGTCGACCCGATGGCGGTGTGGCACGCAATGAGGCGGCGCCGTCACCGGCGGAATGTGAAGCAGACAGGCGCTCACGCGGCAATATCCCTGAGACCGGGACGGGTGTCACGTCGGTGTGAGTTAGTCCGTTTTGGGGGGTTTAAGGGCGCATCGACTGCACCACGTCGGGGTGAGGCGGCTGCAAATGGCCGGCATTATTTGCAAACTTAGTCCACACACTTACTACACCAGTGATTTGACGTAGTCCTGCTCTTCTTTTCTAAACTGAAAGTTTGAACATTGCGTGAAGGATACTGATTGGAAACTGGAAACAAACTGCATGGCGCTGGTACAAAATACGACACCTCACTGGTGAGTAAACATCCCCGACTCCAGCCAGAACGACCAGAATGACATCGCGCACGAGATGCGACATAAACAGCCAAAAGGAAGCCCAGCAAACAGAGGTTCGCCGTCTCCATAGTTCCGTTCATAGAGCAATCAACTGTATTGGACTCCATGCCGGTCAGAGTGCTCAGAGTCGCCAAACGAGCTCGTATTCCGCCCTGGCGGAAGTTGCCCGGTAAGTAGGGGCGGCAGGAACGCGGTGATCTTGCCGAAACAGGTCGAGGTGTTAACTGCTGCCCGTGACGAAGATAAAAATAAATTGGGATTCTTTTACGACGCATTCGACTGCTGGACCACATAGCGCCGTCAACCTCTTGCGCAGAGTCGTCGCGGATGTGCTCGATAATCGCGCCGGTGGTGGGATTTGAACCCGCGATCTTACAGAGTCCAACGCCTTACCGACTGAGCTACCGCGACCCCAAAATTCCCGTAAATGTTTGGTTGAAAACTACGTCTGTCAGTCACCGGATTTGTGTAACTACCTCTGCTCGGAAGGCCCTGATACCTTAAGCCGACCCATCTGATGTTAGGGTGTCGGTGCCTCTGTTCTGAAGGCCCTCATACCTAAGTCAACCCATCTGATGCTAGGGTGTCAGTGTCTCTGTTGAGAAGGCCCTGATACCTTAGGCCGACCCATCTGATGTTAGGTGTCGGTGCTTTGCCTCCATGAACCGCCCTTCTACCGCCACCACTGGACGGTGACCTTGCGACTGTTGGTTGGTTATTGGTTTTACGACACGTCGACCGTTGAGTCATGTAGCGTCGCCAATCTCTCACGCCGATTGATCGCGGGCGAAGAGTAGCGACAGGTAAGACTCGAGCCCACAACCTTTCGATTGTGAGACGAGCATCTTACCCCTAGACCACTCGTCCCCATCTTGCGACTGTCGCCTGGGGCAGTGGTGTGGGCCGAGACATGAGGCCGTGGATTGAAGTGCGGTCAAAGTGAGAGCAACAGTGAGAGCAACAGATCGGTCTGCCGACGGCTGTGGGTCGCCAACGAGAACCAGTCGTCACTGGGTAGGCTGGTGGAAGGTCAATGTATGGGTGAAATTACTGAGCACAGAAAACGACATCAGTTAAAGAAGAAAACGACAGTCAGATAAATAGAGAAATAGCTTCTGGCCAGAAATCGATTTCGTTCAGGCACTCGGTGATAGTTCGAAGAAAGGTAAGCTCTTGACGACGGTAGTGCAGCACGGTAGCGACGGCAGCGAATAGTGTCGGGAAGGCCGACTGGGGCCTGAGAGACTGCCAGGTGGCACTTCCAACAAAATGTACGCCTTCCCCGACGTGGAAGTAAGCAGGTGGTTTGTAAACTTCTCATAAGGTGAACGCGACGGATTACTACATGGGCACGAGCCAATAACACGCCCGCAGAGTAAGCTAGCGTGAAATTACGACTCACCCAGCCGGGGAATATAGCAACTGGAGCTGAACTTGGAGCTCAACCAGCAATTCAACACGCCAGAGTGTGGCACCCGGCCGATGATGAGCCGAGTCTGGCACTTACCCAGCGACTTGACGTAGGTGAGCTTCGGCGCGTGTGCGAGCATAAACAGCAGCAGCACGGTGGCGACGTGCGGCGGCGGCGACGCGGTCAGGTAGACGCGCGACCCCGGGTCCGACATGCCCGCCCGCTCCAGGTACGGCGTGAGGCCACTGAGCAGCGGCGTCAGCTGGTCGGACGTCAGGTCCGGCTCGGTCAGCACGGCCCTGAAACAGGTCACGTCAGGTCATCCCCGACCCGATCCGTGCTGCTCAGTAATCGGTCGGGTTGGTACCGCATCGCCAAGTCAGGTCGCGTCGAGCTCGGTCAGAACGGCTCCGCTACAGCAGGTCAGGCCGTGTCGGTACCGGTCCGCAACAAGTCAAAGTCACATCCAGCTGAATGAGGACAGCCCAGTGACAGATCTGGCCAGGTCATGTCAGTGACAGCCCAGTGACAGATCTGGCCAAGTCATGTCAGTGACAGCCTAGTGGCAGATCTGGACACGTCATGTCAGTGACAGCCCAGTGACAGATCTGGACACGTCATGTCAGTGACAGCCCAGTGACAGATCTGGCCACGTCATGCCAGTGATAACCCAGTGACAGATCTGGCCACGTCATGTCAGTGACAGCACAGTGACAGATCCGGCCACGTCATGTCAGTGACAGCTCAGTAACAGATCTGGCCACGTCATGTCAGTGACAGCCCAGTGACAGATCTGGCCAGGTCATGTCAGTGACAGCCCAGTGACAGATCTGGCCACGTCATGTCAGTGACAGCCCAGTGACAGATCTGGCCACGTCATGTCAGTAACGTCGTACGACAGGCCAGGACAATCAGCACTGACAACAGGTCAGTTCAGTGCCAAATCGCAACAGGTCATGTTAAGCTGTCATGTCAAGTCAGGTCATATCCCACTCATTCGGTATAGCTCTGAAACAGGCTAAGTCCGGTCATCCCGGTAATGTGTCAGGTCAGGGCAGGGCAAGCCAGTACCCATCAGTCATAGCTGGCAGGTGCAGAACAGCTCCCCTCACAGCTCGAATGAATGCGACACAATGACAATGGTACCATGACAAATGACAGTTAAGTGGGCGGTGAGGGAAGGCTAGGTGAGGGAAGGTAAGAGGGGGACCCGATGCTATCCGGCCCAGCTCGAGGTCACGTCGGGAATCGACCCAGCCATGAGGTCAGGGTTACGTAGGTACAGTCGGCGGTCCGCACGTGTCCACGTCAGTGCGGCGGTGGGATCAGATCGGCCCATCATGGGTCCGAGTCAGGTCAGGTCCTGGTCAGGTCAGGTCATCTCGGTGAGAGGTTGTTAGGTCAGGTTAGATCGGCTCAACAGTGGGTCCGGATCAGGTTGCATGAGGTCAAGTCAGGTCAGGTCAGCTCAGTGATAGCTCCGGGTCAGGTCAGGTCAGGCCAGATCGGGTGGACTCAGCGGCGAGCCCGTGAGGGGCCGCACCAAGTCGCCGGCCGGTCGGCTCGGCAGCGGGCCCAGATCAGGTCGGCGCAGCGATGGATCCAGGTCACGGTCGGGTCGGGTCGAGCCGGAGCCGCACGCACATGTTGAGCGCCGCCAGCGACGACGCCAGGTGGCGCGAGTCGAAGGTGGCCGCCGTGGCCAGGTGGGCGGCGATGCTCTCGCGCAGGATGGTCAGCTGACCCAGCCGGGTCACGTGGTCCAGCAGCGCCGCCAGGTGTCGCTGCAGTCGCGCCTGGGCGGGCCCGTACACCCGGGTCGGGCCGGCTGTCGGCGGCGCGTCAGGTCAGAGGCGCCGCAGCGGTGGAGGTAGCGCAGTGTTAAAGTAGTGGCTTTTTGTTAGGTGTGAGATGTCGAAACGAGTACTATAGGATGTAGAAATCTGCTATGGAAGAATGCCGACTAAAATATTGTTTCAGTCCTTCACGGTCCATATGAGCCAATAGTGTACTCATCGGTAGTGCATGTTTTTGGTTTAGTTTTGGAGACACCTAATATATGGATACCAATGTTAATGTTAACGATTTCAATGCCATATTATCAACAGATCACACTGTTTAACACACAACACCATCGACAATTTTTGTACCTGGAATTGCGTCATAGGATGCTTGTGGAATCAATCGGTAGTGGTGAGCATAAACATGCTACTTATATGCAAAATACTCTTAGGAACAAGTCATGGGGACTTCATAAGCACAAATCAACAAGCACGATGTCGATACGTACTTGGAAAGGATACCTATTAAGTGCTCAGAAAGTGGTATATGCCACCCTATCTCATGACTAATCTATAAATGTGGTAGCGGTGGACTGGTTTCCGCCTGATCTGTAGCCCACCAATCTATCCAACCACCGTCAGGGGACTGAGGTTCGGTAGTACTCTGTAATAACTTGTTCTCAGTTTGTCTGACCCACAATGAATATCACAGGCGGCGTAGCGAATTCATGGTTACGAAGCCATCAAAATGTGAAGCACAGTCAAAATAGCACCGACAGTCGGGACTGGATTCGTGCTTTGTAATACTGCATGTGGAGAGTAAACTTTTGGGGTAGCCGAATACGGGAGAGGAAACTTGTCTTCGAACCTGTGACATCAGAATCTGGATTGCAATTTCCAGTAAACATTTCATCACAGAGCAGTTCCTCGTCAAACAGCACCATTTAATTTCTAAATTAGAAAATGAAGATAATTTTGTGGAGATAATGTTCTGGATGCAAAAAATCGAGGAACAACCTATTATTGAAACCCTGCCGATAGTTGAAAGAGATCAGGGGACTTAACGTCGTGCGGGTTGTACTCCTCAGCTGGATATTTGTCAATAGCGTTCAGCATAATGGCATCACCATCGACAAACTAGTCATGACAGAAGACAGCACCACATCCTGCATAGAACTATGGCTCTGACCGATGGAAATTCCCCAGCGCGGAGGAATTTCTGACATCTGAGGGCAATGGGGCGTGGGTGGGGGAAGGACTTAAGAACTGGCGCGCGCTGTGCGTGACGCACGCGCGCTGTTGGAGCAGCGGCCGAAACATTACTCTATGAGCAAAGCATGAATGAACCGATCGGGGCCAAGAACGGCTGCGATGCGACAACGGTGCGAGATAGGCTCCCGAGGCCGTGCGCAGCGGGTCTCCCCTCACCGATCAGAGTGCGGTCTGTCGGCAGGCTGGCCTCCAGCGCCCCGATCGCCTCCACACAGGCCCTGTCCTTCCCGATGTCGCAGCTCACCACCGACATGATGGACTGAAAACGGTCGGCCGTGGTTACCGCTGGTGGCTGCCGCCGGGATAGGTTATTGCGCGAGTGATTACTACTGGAGGTGGCTACTAACGACGGTGGACATTGTAGAAGGCGATCAGCACGGAAGGTGTTGGTTAGTTATTTTGGTTTCAAGGGCGCATCGACCGCACGGGTCATGTGATAGCCCGTACCTAATGAAGGTAGCTACTGCAGGTACGAACACACGCACAGACAAGCCGACATCACCCGCATCCCCTCTCGGCAAGCCGACGGCGCTAAAAGTCGCCCCGCGGGAGACGCCATTCGGCGACCGCCCACTGACCTGCAGCGTGGTGACGGCCATGAAGGCCAGGAGCCGGGCGAGGCCGGCCAGTCCGGCCACGCCCACGCCGTCGGCGATGAGGCGCGGCAGGCGCCGGTCGGCCACCTGCTCGTGCGAGCGCAGACAGTACCAGGCGCGCAGCGGCGCCAGGTACACGGTGCTCCTGGCCGCGCGCACGCAGTGTGAACGTGATTGTTTCTCGTCAGGCGTGAGGTGTCGAAACGAGGGCAGCAGGATGTCGAAACGAGTACAGCAGGATGTCGAAATCGTTATGGAATTAATGCTGTTTAAAACATTTAGGTCCTTCAAACCCAGTTTTGGGACAACTGCATAGTACCATATAAATATCAATTTTCCGTTTTTTTAGAGATGATAGTTTGTAGATACTGATATCAGTGATAATGATGCAAATACCTATGCTATAAACTGGTATTGTATAACGTAGCACACCATAGGCAATCTCATCACCTGGAATTGCACTACGGGATGTTCGTTATCACGATCCCGGATCCGTTATGATGTGCATGATACATATAACCGGGATACTGCTAGAAACGAAGCATGACGACTTAACAAGCACGCACCAAGAAGCACGATGTCGATAATTATTTGGGAAGGATGTCGATTCAGTGTTCAGGAAGTGGTATATGCCACCCAATTTCACGCATAATGTATCGCTGGGCGCAGATGCCGCCATCGTCATCCACCGACCGGCACGCGGGCGAACGGCGGACGGCGGACGGCGGACGGCGGACGGCGGACGGCGGACGGGCAGCGGGTCGTGGAAAGGCGTGCCAGGCGGGGTCATGGACGCCACACGGGTGACGTCATGGTTATGGTCCCAGATTGGTCCGCGGGCGGATGCGCGGGAAACGGACGGCGGGGGTTTGGGGGTGGAAAGGTGTGCGTGACCAGCCGATGAGGGAGTTAGGAGTGCTTTTGGCACAGTAAATACGCCTTCCTCACAAGTGCCCTCCCTACCTTCCCACACACGAACATACAGCGATAAAATATTTTTTTTTTTTGTCTCGCTAGGTATGAGATGTTGAAACGAGTACAGCATGATGCGAAACTCACCATGAAAATAATGTCGTTTAAGAACCTTGCCACGTCCTCCAAACTTAATTTGGGGCCAATATCGTACTTTTGACTGCACCTTCCTCGCTTGTTTTGAGAGATACATAATTTAGGGATACATATATCAACGATAACGATATAAAATACCTGTGCTATAAACTGGTATTACATGACAGAACACCACATAGGCAATCCCGCCGCCCTGAATTGCGTCACGAGATGGTCGTGTATCACGACCCGTTGTGGTCAGCACAAGAATGATGCTTATATACGAGATGATGTTAGACACGAAGCATGAAGACTTCACAAGCATGCATCAAGAAGCACGATGTTGATACTTGTTTGAGACGGATGTCGATTCAGTGCTCAGAAAGTGATATATTTCACCAAGTTTCACGAATAATTAATAACTGCGAACATACCGCACTACGTCACTGTGGTGCGTTACATTGGTAATTTTTTTCTGGCGGAACACAAAAGGCCCCCTCCCCCCCCCCCCCCCCCCTTTGTGTATCGGGAAAAAAAGACCCCGTAAAAACAAAAAAAAACCAAAAAAAATTCCCCCCCCCCCCAACCAAAAAAAAAAAAAAAAAAACACCGGCGAGCCGCCCCGGGGGGGAAAATCATGCAGTGACCTTTCTGCTAAATTATCCAACGAAAGCTGACGAATTTGATGACGTCGCACTGCCCACATCACAATCAGCCTACTGGTCAGCTCGTGGCGCTTCGTATCCTCAACTACGGCCAGACATGACTTGGCAACCTCCTGCACAGCACACTACACGGCTTGGGCGTGAGCCGGGCTCGCACTAACGTCCAGTGGATGTGTTTTGTGCAGACTGATATCGTCCCCCGTCGACTGCCTGGTGAGCGAAGGCCCTGCTACGGCCAATGTAGACCAGTGGAATACCGCATGGCAATGCAGTGCGTTGAGCTTAATATTTGCAATAGGAGGCGGGGCGCTTGATCGGCATCGTCACTGGCGACACCGCCACATTCGGCTGCCGTTTCGACAGCCTTTCGGCGCGCCATCCCGTCACCGTCCGAGCACACCGAGGGCAGGACAGCTTCAGCATCCAGCATCCATCGCGGCACACGACGGGTCGGAAGACAGCAGGAACGTGTTCGAGCCGATCTGGGAGCAATCCGATACTACTGTAGGTGATATGCAATCCGAGCAATCCGATACTACTGTACTACTGTAGCAATCCGATACTACTGTAGCACCTTCAGAGCTTGAGGACCACCGTCTGATATTACACCACATTTGGACGCGATGGCAAACAATGTAGGTCACGAGGACGGTCAGCTCCTGCGTCGGAGACACTGTTGATAGATAAATATTGAGCAGCCTGACAACCTGTGTAAGGAATCTGAAAGGGATGAATTGCTAATGAAATGTTTCACTGTGTTTAGCTGGTCCATTCCACGACAAATCGACAACTGAAAGGGCCAAAATAACACCCAATATTTTATATTTTGATGAAAATATTTGCATCGGGTTATCTGTTGCACCGAATCCAGCTGTGCCATTTTTAGAAAGATCAGGTCAACGGTCAAGGAGTTATAGCCTCGGGAATTTTTGAGTTATCACCTGACAAGGGTGTTTTTAGGTCTTCAACTCAATGAAGAACAATCTGAATTGTGTAAAAGTATATATCGGTGAACTCACAATGGCCCACTGCATCATTTAGCTATTTCGGAATTTTTGTTTACGGGATATTTGAAATCGTGACATCGTGACCTAATGCCACGTGACCTATTGTACCTTTCGGGACAGTTACAATGCGAGTTGAAAAAGTGCAGAAATGAAGTTAGATATCTTACCATTCGAAGCAAAAAAAAAAAATTGTGTTTTGCTCCTAAAACTACATATCCGTTCAAAATTAGGCATGCATGGTTGTTTTTGCGCTAGTTTATCGCAGCCTGTATAAATACGTATTTATAATGGTATATTACTGAAATACAAGGCTTTGACATTCGAGGCACGTGATGGGATGATAATGTTAGTCATCCGATCTTGAATGTTGTGTTGCACAAGTGTTCTAACTCGTAAGGTCAAGGGTTAAACAAAATGGCAGAAATGTATCCAAATTGTGGTAGTAGATGATTTATGAGTTATACCTTACCATAAACTACAAGGAGCGAGAAGCGTCCGCAATATAGCAATCACATTCCGATAACCGAGAAACCATTCACACAACCATTTATTACCTCGCGAAAGTACAAATGCGAATGTAGTGAAATGTCTGGAAGGGCACAAACAAGGGGTGGCACCGTGTTCGGGTGCCCAGTGCTCACTGCTGACTCTCGCTGAACGTGCTGCCTGTGAAGCGAGGACATTTCTGAGGGTGTCGGACGCAGTCAAGGTGAAAAAAACCATTTTATGAGTCGGACCAGATCAGCCGGATGTGTCTCAGCAATACCGACCGTGTCACGGTGCGATAGGTTGAATGAACCAAAGTAGAGTTCAGAAAAGGCTTGGTTTGGGAAATTTGTGTGAGATATATGATCTATACAAGTAGAACTCTGAAAACCCTCGCACCGGCTTCTTAACCTTTGCTGCCCTTCGTCCGAAGCATTGCGTCTTGGCAGGCAGCAGTGGGACGTACTCGGTGTGCATATGCACTTATCATCAAAACCCAAAACTTTCCAATGGCGCGTAAACGTAAAATCCGAAATAGCCAAAAGATGCAGTGGATTATTCTCAGTTCACCGATACATACTTTTGCACAATTCGGATTGTTCTTCATTGTATTACGGACCTCAAAAGACACCCTTGTTTGGTGACATCTCAGAAATGCCCGAGGCTATAACTCCTTGAACGTTCATCTGATCTTTCTAAAATTGGCACAGCTGGATTCGGCGAATCAGATAACCGCACACAAATATTTAAAAACACCCAATATAATATTGGGTGTTATGCCCTTGGCGATTCGTCGTGGAATGGGCCAGCTGCGATTTTCCCGTTCTCGGCTGGTTTTCAGTCTGGGCGTTCTTCATCATGCAGCGTAGATGGTTGACGACGTCCGCATTCGTCGGCAGCATATGAAGGCCTGTTTTATGGCCAATAAATAGTGTTCAGCTTCCTTTCCGGTACTCATGTCGACTCCTGATGCAGTGGGAGCCGTGCACCTACCATTCCTCATAGTTACACAAATATGTACCAATCTGTTTTGTTGCTCTGCGCAGGATGGCGATCGATTGTTTTGCTTTTTGTAGCTGAAATATCACTTCCCAGCAGCTGTCACAAAGTTGCGACCCACTAAATTTGCGCCGTTCATGGCAACACACCCTACTGCACACGAAATCACAGCTGATGTTCTTGGCATGGTTGGCAGGATGCTCGCATACAATGGTTGACACCAGGTATCTGGACAAAAACAAACATTTCCTGTTAAGACAAACCTTGTACAGGAGACTACGACAGGTTTGTGATTCTGGACCCGGAGGTTATCCAGATCCCGGATGGTCTGCTGCGGAGTGAGCAGATTTTGCCAGTAAGTGTTTTTGTTTAATGGTTAATACCATGGGCATGGGAAACATTTTTGTTTGCCAGCATTTTGCCAACTCTAGTTCCCGGCGACTGCCAATGAGGCCAGACTAGCCGTGACTGGTCAGAGTCGGAGAAGCCACATCGAGCACAACAAACACAGACAGGTGTGCCATCATCCGCACAGCCCACCCACCCGTGGTCAAACCTCATCTGATTGACCTGAACCGCCAGCTGACCCGGGGTCAGCGACTGACCTCGGGTCGGTGATGACCAGCAGCTGGTTGGCCAGTCGGCCGATGAACGAACACGACTTGTCGACGGGCGGGAACAGCGGCACCGGCACCGTCCGCGACTGGTACACGCTGTCGCTCTCGTGCACTCGAGTCTGCAGGAAGCTGTTGCACTCCTGCAGCATGTATGCACTGTTACGATGTTCTTTGGTGCGGAGTGTGTATACGATTCGTGTGCTGAGGTACCACGACACAAACGCTGCAGCTCTCGCCAGGCGACTCTATTGGAGACTGAGCGTGACCGGGCAGTTGGCTGGTCATGCCGGCCGGTCGGACGAGCGTAGCCGCCGGGCTTTAGAGGTGTCAGATTGAACACCGCAACACCACGAATCCAGTACAGAGTATCTAGTGATGTCAAAGTGAAGACCGAAAGTCCAACACAGAACATGCACAACACGCCCGTGAAACTGCAGCACAGCACACCACAGCGGGCACGTCACAGTCAGCACAGTGCTGAGTGTGGCACAGCACAGCACAGTGAGCGCGCGCGACACAGTGTCAACATATCAGTCGATATAGAATGCTAGCCACAGAACGGTAGCCACAGCACGGTCAGTACAGCACAGCAGTAAGCGCACGCGGCACAGTGTCAGCATATCAGTCGATATAGAATGCTAGCCACAGAACGGTAACCACAGCACGGTCAATACAGCACAGTAGTAAGCGTGCGCGACACAGTCGGCAAATCAGTCAGCACAGCACAGTGAGCGTAGTGCGGTCAGCACAGCGCAAAAGCGTCGGCACATCTGTCAGCACAGTCTGCACATTACAACTAGGGCAGCACAGTCGGCACAACACAACACAACATAGCACAATGATCACGGGCCACCACAGCACAGCCAGCAGAGCACAGTAAGTGCAAGTGTGCAGCGAAGTTAGCACGATGCAGTGAGACCGCTAGTTGGCACACCACGACACCGGACGGGACGATGTGCACAGCGCAGCGCTGTCACAGCGGAACAGCTGGCATGGACGGCAAAACAGCC
The DNA here is from genome assembly GCA_034440615.1 of Ashinkailepas kermadecensis. Taxonomy (NCBI): domain Eukaryota; kingdom Metazoa; phylum Arthropoda; class Thecostraca; family Neolepadidae; genus Ashinkailepas; species Ashinkailepas kermadecensis. The sequence continues at coordinate 160,781 of JAOTOM010003633.1, forward strand.
AGCGTGGATCAGCACATCAACACAGCACCGTTCACCAAATACAGCTATGCTCGGCGCCGTTGGCTGACAGGCCAACCGTTGACAACCGCATCCCGGCACAAATACGCACGTTGGTGCAGTGCATATCACCACAGCAAACAGCACCACAGCTGAACATGGTGCAATATAATGGCACAGTACACCACACCACACCATACGACACGATACGATACGACACGACAATACAAGACAAGATAAGACGCAACACAGCAAAACACAAGACAGAACACAATACAGTACAATGCAAACACAATGCAACACATCACAGCACAATACAATACAATACAATACAAACACATTATAACACATCGCAACACAAGACAATACAATTGAAACGCAATACAACACAGCACAGCAAAACACACAACACGACACGACACGTCACAACACGACACGACACAACACACTACAACACGACACGACACACCGCTTCACACCACGCAGCCCCGCGGGCGGCGGTGGCGCACCTGCTCGACGTTGAGGTTGACGATGCGGGAGAGCTCCTCTTGCCAGACGCGCCGGCCGTACAGGTGCACGTAGTCCTGGATGTACTCGAACGACCGGCAGAAGCCGTCCATACGCCGCGACAGCTCGGACAGCCGGGCCGTCAGCTCTCCCGGCTGCGGCAGGGCAGGTCAGGTCATACACTCTCTGACCGGCACGCTTGGGAGAGTACGTGTCCGGTCATGCACAGCGTGACAGAGAATGGGCCTAATGTGTCCATATGGGGGAGTAGAAGTCGTATTGTATTGTATTGTAGCTTAGGGACGCATCGACTGCAAAGGTCATATAGCGGGGAGTAGAAGTCAGCGTACCTGACCTGGCTGACCCGTCTGCCTGGGGAGGTAGAGGTTAGGTTGCATGGTGTGGTTGACCCGCCTACCTGAGGGAGTAGAGGTCATGTTATCTAGCATATCTGGTATATGGCTGAAAAGCCTGCCTGGGGGAGTAGAGGTCAGGTTACCTAGTCTGGCTGATCCGCCTGCCCGGGGAAGGAAAGATCAGGTTACATAGTGTGGTTGACCCGCCCACCTGATCGAGTAAAGATTAAATAATCTAGTACGGCTGATCCGCCTGCATAGGGGAGGTCAAGCTGACGGTCAAGCTCCCTAGACTGGCTGACCATTTGCCTCGAACACAACAAAAGTCAAATCAACCCACTCACTACCTACTGGTATGATGGTCACAGAGGTCGGGCCGTCACACCAAACCACATGGGGCGGCCCATCACGACCAATCAGTGAAATTACAAATGAAGGGAACTGTGGAAGGCTTCACAAAGAACACAGCGATAATCCCCAATGGAGGTTGACAGTGCATGCACAGTTCGGCCACCACGTCATATAGGTGGCGTGATAAATAAACAGCTTGGTAGTGAAGACAAAACAAACAAACAAATAAAAAACTATTATTGACGGGAATCACGAATATTATACAGAGTGGCCGAGACGGACAACTAGCATCACAGCAGGGCGAGGGTGTGGGAGTGACGTCATCACATGGGGTCAACGAAGGCAGAACAGTGAGCACGTAGTGGTGGTCCGGCGCATTACCCCCGCCCCTCCACCACAAATATATTGATAGGATCACAAAACCTGAACGCATAGTTGAACTCCTCCCGAACACGGAATGAACTCAAACCAAATGAACATAATTGGCAAACACTGGACAGTACAAATCGCCCTAGAACTGCCACTGAAGCCCCAGGCAGTGCCATGTATCGTGCATGACCTTGCGCTTGACACTGAATGTCAGCATGCAGCGCAGAGTCTGAGCTCCGTGTCTAACCTTGGGCTGGTTACTGAATGTCCGCATGCTGTGCATGGGTGGATCCAGGAATTGTCATGGGGGCACATGTCCGGAGGCGCGCCATTTCGAACGTACCTGAAGGGGCGCCGGGGGGCTTTGGCTTCTGAGGGGCGCCTCTGGCTGAAAAATAAAATCGAGGGGGTACACTCGGGCCTTCCAGGAGGGGGCTCCCTTCCTTCCAAGTGGCACCTTTTCCTCTCAGAGGGTCGCCTTTGGATTATAAGTTCGAGAGGGTCTACTCGAGCCTTTCCAGAGGGGTGCCTTTTTCCGGCCGTAGTGGCACCACCTTTTCACAGGGAGGGGTGCATACCCCTTTGCATCCACCCCTGATGCTCTGCTGTATGTACGCGCTGTGTCTGACCTTGCGCTTGTTCTGAAGGCCAGAATGCTGCGCAGATTCGGTATGATGAGTCTGACCTTGTGCTTGGCGCTGAAGGTCAGCGTGTGGTGCAGAGTCTCGGCCATCAGCTGCACCAGCTGTTTGCGGACGCCATCTTGCAGCAGCTGGGCGGGGTCCAGTCGGATCACGCCCACCAGGGTGGTCTTCATCGCCAGAATCCCGTCCGTCAGCACAGACACGGCGTGTGTCAGCCGCGCCATCTGACACACGGGCAGCGTCAGTCCAGGAATGTCTGATACAGAACGCAGTGTCAGCCGCGCCATCTGACACACGAGCAGCGTCTGTCCAGGAATGTGATACAGGACAGTGTCAGCCGCGCCATCTGACACACGAGCAGAGTCAGTCCAGGAATGTGATACAGGACGCAGTGTCAGCCGCGCCATCTGACACACGAGCAGTCAGTCCAGGAATGTCTGATACAGGACGCAGTGTCAGCCGCGCCATCTGACACACGGGAGCGTCGTCCAGGAATGTGATACAGGACAGTGTCAGCCGCGCCATCTGACACACGAGCAGTGTCAGTCCAGGAATATCTGATACGGAACACAGTGTCAGCTGCGCCATCTGACACAGGACACAGTGTCGTGCAGGAATATCTGATACGGGACACAGTGTCAGCCGCGCCATCTGACACACGAGTAGCGTAGTCCAGTAATGTCTGATACAGGACACAATGTCAGCCGCGCCATCTGACACACGAGCAGCGTCAGTCCAGTAATGTCTGATACAGGACACAATGTCAGCCGCGCCATCTGACACACGAGCAGCGTCGTCCAGTAATGTCTGATACAGGAAAATGTCAGCCGCGCCATCTGACACACGAGCAGCGTCGTCCGTAATGTCTGATACAGGACACAATGTCAGCCGCGCCATCTGACACACGAGCAGCGTCAGTCCAGTAATGTCTGATACAGGAAAATGTCAGCCGCGCCATCTGACACACGAGCAGCGTCTGTCCAGGAATGTGATACAGGACAGTGTCAGCCGCGCCATCTGACACACGAGCAGAGTCAGTCCAGGAATGTCTGATACAGGACGCAGTGTCAGTCCAGGATCATCTGACACAGGACACAGTGTCAGTCCCGGAACATCTGACACAGTGCGCCGTGTCAGTCCCGGACCATCTGACACAGGACCAGTGATAAATTGTTCGTGAAATAGGATGGAATGTACCACTTTCTGAGCACCGAATATACATCCTTTCCAAGGTCGTATTGATATCGTGCTTGTTGACGTGTGCCTATGAAGTCTCCATGAATTGTTGCTAAGATTATTTTGCATATAAGTAGCATGTTTATGCTCACCATTACAAATTGATTACACAAGTATCTCGTGACACAATTATAGATGCAGAAATCATCTATGATGTGGTGTGTTAAACAATGCGATCTGCTGATAACAAGGCATTACAATAGTTATCCTTAACATCATAATCGATATGTTAGGTGTCTCCAAAATCAAAACAAAAATATGCACTGATGGCTCAAAGTTCAGCTTGAAGGACTGAAACGATATTTTAATTGGCATGTATCCATGGCAGATTTTTACAACCTACTGTACTCGTCACGTAATCTCACACCTAACGAAAAAAACATTATTTTAACACTGCACAGGACACCATGTCAGTCCGGGAACACCTGACGCAGCACATTGTGCCATCCAAGACAAACAATTCAGAGATTTAAAGGGTGGTGGAATCCGCCTACTACAGATTCAGATCTAGAACAGCCACACCGTAATAGGGTTAAACAACTTTGACGGTTACACTCCATCACCGTTCAAGTGTTTCAGGCTCGAGGTTCTCCCTTCCGTGTTCTACGTCACCACAACTGAGAGTTATTGGATGCAAATTGAATTCCCGGAACAACACGGACAACAACCGTTTTCTGTCTTCTTCTACCCAAACACACATTGTTGCCGGACCAGCGAACAGCCCGTCAATATTGTCAGTCACCTCAAGTCGCTGGTCCAGCTGGGCGAACTCCTTCAGCTTATCCTTGTCCAGCCGTGTGGGAGTCTCCTTCAGCTCGTTGGTTTGAATCTGGATAATCTGGTCCAGCAAACTGCAACCGGCCAGCAGCCAATCAAAATCCAGGACCGTGACACCAGCAGACAATCAAAATATCAGTACCGTGACACCAACAGCCAATCTGCCACCAGCATTAAAATCCAGTACCGTGAAACCAGCAGCCAATTAAAATCCAGCCCAGTGACACCAGCAACCACTCAAACTCTGGTACAGCGACGCCAGTTGCCAGCACACGTTCACCTAACGGTACGAACTGCAGGCATCTCTACAATCGTGACCAAGGGAAACAATCAAAATACGAGTGCTGTTAAACTTTAGTCACACCGGTGGGTCCTCGGGGAGGAAGGGGAAAAAGTACCCGTTTGCCTCCGCGCAACGTTTGAACACGCCCACCGGCCCGCCGTGCCGTTGGGTTCAGCGTGCGCGAGGCGCGCTGCGAGACTGGTGGGACCAGTCGCACGTTGCAGGCTGGGGTGCCGATATCATCGCACCAAGGCTGGAAGTGGGTGGGACCAGCCGCACGTTGCAGGCTGGGGTGCCGACACCATCACACCAAGGCTGGAAGTGGGTGGGACCAGTCGCACGTTGCAGGCTGGGGTGCCGACACCATCACACCAAGGCTGGAAGTGGGTGGGACCAGTCGCACGTTGCAGGCTGGGGTGCCGACACCATCGCACCAAGGCTGGAAGTGGGTGGGACCAGTCGCACGTTGCAGGCTGGGGTGCCGACACCATCACACCAAGGCTGGAAGTGGGTGGGACCAGTCGCACGTTGCAGGCTGGGGTGCCGACACCATCACACCAGGCTGGAAGTGGGTGGGACCAGCCGCACGTTGCAGGCTGGGGTGCCGACACCATCGCACCAAGGCTGGAAGTGGGTGGGACCAGTCGCACGTTGCAGGCTGGGGTGCCGACACCATCACACCAAGGCTGGAAGTGGGTGGGACCAGCCGCACGTTGCAGGCTGGGGTGCCGACACCATCGCACCAAGGCTGGAAGTGGGTGGGACCAGTCGCACGTTGCAGGCTGGGGTGCCGACACCATCACACCAAGGCTGGAAGCACTGCAGCGGCGAGCGTTCTCGCCATCCAAAACGTTATCCTCGCCGGAAAACTATCGTGTATTTTTCTGGAGTGTTGAATGGTGTTGCTGGACGATGAAGTAGTTTATGCTTATTGCCGACTGATAAGGATATCTAAAGCTGTGCTATATGGGTATACGCCACGTGTAATCATGCATCCCAGGATCGGTGTTTTCTATTTGACAAAATTAGATTGGTTCGCCTTGTATATTTATTTAAAGTAGGTATGGATATACTACATGATAAATGTTCACTGATGCCGACAGACGCCCTCTGGAGCTGCTGATGTGATAATGTTCATCATGGATGTGATACTGCGTGATACTGTATGTTATGGATGTGGTACTATACATGCCATGGATGGCATACTGCATGTCATGGATGCGATACCGCATGTAACGGATGTGATACCGCATGCCATGGATGTGATACTGCATGCCACGGATGTGATATTGTATGTCACGGGTGTGATACTGCATGTCGTGTATGTGATGTTGTATAATGCAGATGCGATGCTGCACAACACTGCTATGAATGGCAGCTTGTGTGTATTTCAAAGGAAGTGGCAATGGCAGGAATGGTTGGGACAGTGTGACATGTTTGCAGGAATGGCAAGAAATGGTGGGAACACTGGTGTATTTATATCGGATAAAGGTGGATGTGGAAATGGCACATTAAAACAATCGAATACAAGCTTCCTAGCGAAATAAGCCCATATTTTGTGTCTTTACATCGAGAACGGCCACCGCCTGGTAATGGTATTCGTGTAAAATGCTGTGAAAACTGAACAATCCAGCGATTTTAACGAGCCAAAACGGTTACCTCGGTATTATTTATAAAAAATAGATGACCGGCGTTACTTCGGTTGCAACTCGGAATATAACGGCTTGTAGCGCCAGTCGCCAGCATTAACAACTCGGAATACAACGGTTTGTAGCACCAGTCGCCAGCATTAACAACTCGGAATACAACGGTTAGTCGTGTCAGCCGGCAACATCCCGTTCCCTGAGCACCGAACTACAAAGTCGCATTGCTGAGGCTGTCGGACGACAGGATGGTTGACTACTAGCGCCACAACACTAGTTCGCTCTTGCAATGACCATTTTGCAAGTCCAAGTCGATCTCTGAGGGTTGGGCCTGGGCTATGGCTGGTTTTTCAACGTGACCCACTTCAATTCGCCGACTCGAACGCGCCGTGCGATAGCTGTTAACGAAGGACTGATGCTCCCAACTCCAAACGGGACATGGTGCTCCCGCTCCACGTCGATGCTGTCACAAACTACTCATCGACCAGCAATTGATACAAATTATCTTGGAAAATCAAGCTACGGCTTGGTTCGGTAGGATCCAGCAGTCAGTGCAGTGTGAGAACCTCGCAATCGTGCGACACAGTGCAATAGGCTGAACAGTATATTTCGGCGACAGTATGTGGGAAGCGAAACGGAAAGCCACAAGGCAATACAGATCTCCAGACAAAATGCAATCTAACAAATAAATCACTCTCGCAAATAGCACACTCCAATGGTCGAGGGTGGTGCGGGCAGCATGGTCAGGTCGGTGGCGGTCAGGCGGACGGTGAGCACGTCCGTGCAGCGGTCGTCGGCGGGTGTCCGGGGGTGGTGCGGGCAGCATGGTCAGGTCGGTGGCGGTCAGGCGGACGGTGAGCACGTCCGTGCAGCGGTCGTCGGCGGGTGTCCGGGGGTGGTGCGGGCAGCATGGTCAGGTCGGTGGCGGTCAGGCGGACGGTGAGCACGTCCGTGCAGCGGTCGTCGGCGGGTGTCCGAGGGCGGTGCGGGCAGCATGGTCTCAGCCCGGTCGTCGGTGTATCGGCCGACAGCTGGGTCAGCAGGTCACCCGCCGCACGGCCAGCACAGGCGGCGACGACTTCATCCCTTGGTATTCCATGAGCAGTGCCGACACTGCCAGCCCCAACAACCCCACTTGCATTGATGGATGGGCCAATTGATCTTCCCTGGGCGCGTGATGCCTCCTGTGGAGGGCGGAGCGAGTCTCAATGTCCCACCGCTGGCGATCAGAGTCGCGAGCAGGGCGCAGGCCAAGGCGACGGCGGCCAGCACGCGCATCTTGGAGTCGTCTCCTGGTGTCGGATGGGCGGCACCGGTGGGAGCCGTGCCCTAAATACCTGCCGCTGACCGTCCGGTCATGCTGACGACCGGCTGTCGCGTCACCGATTGTTGATGGACGACACACCTGTCTACCGCTCCGCGCTGAATAGGCAATGGACTGCGACAGCAGCGATCACCCCGGGCGGCCCACACCCACGCCACTCCGGACCGGCACAGGCCGCTGACGACCGATAACTCACCAGCACCACACCGCCTCACGCTATGGCGCACAGGCTACCGAGCAGCCGCCCAACAGCTGCCGAGCAGCTGTCGAGCAGCTGCCGAGCATGGTGTGATGGCGCTCAGAGCTCCCGCCATTTTGTCCCCTGCCGTGTGGCTCAGCGTCCAGTGTATTCATAGCCCGGCAGCAATCTCACGGCTGCTGCCGGAGCCAACGCTGATGGAGGTCCGACTATTGCTGGCGTAGCCAACGCTGATGGAGGACTGACTACTGATGCTGGCGTAGCCAACGCTGATGGAGCACCGACTACTGTTGTTGTAGCCAACGCTGATGGAGGACTGACTACTGATGCTGGCGTAGCCAACGCTGATGGAGGACCGACTACTGTTGTTGTAGCCAACGCTGATGGAGGACTGACTACTGATGCTGGCGTAGCCAACGCTGATGGAGGACCGACTACTGTTGTTGTAGCCAACGCTGATGGAGGACTGACTACTGCTACGTAACCAACGCTGATGAGGACCGACCTCTACTGCTGTAGCCAACGATGATGACTAACTACTGCTGCGCAACCAACGCTGATAGTGGACTGACTACTGTTGCCGTAGCCAGAGCAGGTAGAGGACTAACTACTACTGTTGCCGTTACAAACGCTAAGTATACTTAGGATATGAGTGAGCGCGTAACATGTCATGCCCATCATTTTCTGGATACATTTCTAGACTATCTCCCTCCATCAATTATTTAGTCATCCAACACATTTGCTTGCCATTGTTCTCAGCATACTACCGAAAATACTCACATACCAAAAATGAGCTAAAATGCAGAGTATATTAACCCGCGCATGTCCGGGGGGGGAGATATCTGCCCCCCGTGGTTTTTCCTACTTTGCCGCCATACTAATCGGGTTAGCAAGGCCAAACCTCGCATGGCTGCTCATTGGTCTTTTCCGCATACCCTCATAAATTTTTGACCCTGGGTCATCTCAAGTCAGGTCACCAGGTCATGCGAAGTGACCCAACATCCCTCGGAGTTCTAAGTGGCATCACTCCCACAATAATTGGGCGATTGATTTCAAACTTACATCACGTCATGATCTTATGAAGGACTATAATATGTATATCACGTTTTTTTGTAGCATTGACCTGAGGTCAGGTCGCGGCCATAGCTTCCCCATTATAGGCCTATGGTAAAATATACAAATGTTTCCTGGTTACATATTTGCTCTCGGAATGACCTCCAACGGTTATGGCGTGTAGTTCAAAGCTATTCTCAATGTCACTGCTTAAATTTTGCTCAGTGACCTCACCAAGGTCAGCTGAGGTCACCTGGAATCACTAGCACATTTCTGCGCATTATATCGCACTGCATTGAGCTAGAAGGCTGGAATTACCATCATTGTGCTTGTATCGCCAAGACGTGTCGATTGATATATTACATGACCTCCCTAGTCTACCCCATGACCTTGACCTGAGGTCATAGTTTCGGTGACCCATCTGTTGACCTGATCTTAAATTACACAGCGTATGTCAATAGCACATTTCAAGGGCTGTCGAATAGCATTTGCAGTTTGTTTCTATCTGTTACAGGTCCTGAGATATGTGCCAATATCTGAGGGTCCCACCCGATCTGGTCGAATTTGACATATGATGACCCAGTGACCTAAATATTGACCTGAGCGAGAAAATTACCGAAATACTTTCGATAAAGCTTGTCACCAGCTATCCAACACCGTTTTCCGTTTGTCGCTACCTAGCATAGTTCTGGAGATCTTAGGGGGGCAGACATCTGCCCCCCCGGACATGCGAAGTTGGCGCGGACCGCCGGACGTGCGAGTGTTAAAGAACGGGTACACCCAAGTTTAGTATATTCTCAGATCTAGTATATACTGTGCCTTGGTGACGTCACAGCTAGAATATGCGATATTCTACTAGAATGTGGTGGACATCTGGCAGATTATAGAATCCTATAGTAGAATATTCCAAATCTAGTAGATTCCTGGCAATTTCTTTTAACAGCAGCTTCCTTTTCTGTCGTGGCTCGGCGCACGACTGGCCTTGAGGGCCAGCCGGTCGTCATGGCAACGACTCTAGGCCCGCCCTCCGGGAGTCGGCCGGCTAGTTTTGTGTAGTGCCCTCGTTTACCGGCAAGGAAACATACTTTTTCGAGACGATGCAAGTAAAAACGATCCGGATTCGTATGTAGAATTCTTCAGGCATTCGCATGATGACAAATTTGCCTATATTAGGGGGGATAATTTGGCAATTTTGGAATTCGCATGTGTCCATCGGGGATATATATTTCAGACAATTTTAAGCATTTTTCCAATATATATTCTGTTTCGATCTTCCAAAAAAAAAACCTACTAGGGCCAAATTACTTTTTCGTGTCCGGCGCCGCTCGGCGCGGGGCGCAGGCACGGCGCCATAAGGGCGGCCGGCCCACCGCCCGGCGGCTGAAAAAATCGCCTCTATCGGCAGCGCGGCGGCTAACACTGCACGGATACCCGGCACGTAGCCAGGATTTTGCTCAGGGATGGGGCCACGGCCCAAAAAACACCGGCGAAATGGGTCGCCAATTCACGCTTTTTGCTACCGGAGAGGGGGGGCGGTTTGCTCTCTGAGGGTTTTGAAACAAGTCTTTCCATGCAACGATACATTTTTTCGGTAAAACTAACATTTTCGAGCGGAAAAATCAATTTTGGCAGCTAAAAGGCTTAAATTAGATCGTTCGGGGGGGCAAGGCCCTGTGACTCCCCGGGTAGGTCACTCACCGGCGCGCTGTACGCTATTATATTCAGTAGGTACTCAATGACCGTGACAAAGGTAAATTGAGTGTGCAGTAAATATCGTTAAATTACCTGTAAAAGTTAATCCCTTTTAAGCATCATCCGTTGATGAACGTTATCCGATCTCCTCTTCCGATCCGATTGCACCTTGAAAACTCCGCTTGACTGTGCCTAACCTGTTTCTCTTACCTTGCAGTTGGTGACACCTGGTCCTGGTCCTGGTGTGCGACACTGATGAATTTCGCTTAAACCGAAGACGGCCGCGATGCCGCCCAAAACCAGAGCAATGTCTGGCGGGATCGATCCCGATGTCGTGTTCCCGGCAGTTCCAAAGTTCATCCCGGCATCGCAACTCCCCACTCTCAAAAAGTGTGATTGGCGTCCTCCGGCATATCACCACTGCCAAGACACCACACGAAAAGGCGGTGAGGGAGGTGAGCAAGCTGGTAGCCGCCAAATGGTTTCACGACACCGTCTACTGTATCTCACTGAACGGCGTGGTCCGAAGGATGGACAAGCTCGTGGAAAACTTTCCGCGAGGGACGGAAGAGGATCGCCACTGGACAGGGCGGAAAGCCCGTTAACGAGTTTAAAGAGCTGGCGGAGCAGGCCGACAAGTTATTTGACATTAGAGCGGACACTGCGCCCAAGAGGAAAATGCAAAGCCGAGTGGGGAGTCAACATGTCTCAGTCCGAGCAAAAATACTACGATGACCAGAAGACGGAGAGACAGATGCACTGCGACAGAGGAGTTGATCCTGTTTGGTACCAAGCAGTGATGAGGAAGGGAGAGGGCGCGGGAGAGAGAGGAGCGGGTACAGACAGGAAAGGGA